>PVKA01003523.1:0-108883 GCA_004027165.1 Ctenomys sociabilis
TACAATTCAAGCAAAATTAGGTGTTCCTAAGGCCTGGTTTCCATATTGTCATCTTGACTCCTCAGCTTTCCTCCTAGTAGATTGGAGGCTCCGTGTGGGGGTTGGGTTCTTGTCTTTGGCCATGGTACTAAAATACAAAAACACCAATAAGGAAGGAAATTATTTTGTCATACACACACACACACACACACACACACACACACACACACACACACATAAAATTTTTTTGAGACAGAGTCTTGCCGTATAGCACAGGCTGGCTTTGCACTCACAGTGATCATCCTGCCTCATCCTCCTGAGTTTTGAGGTTACAGCTGTGCACCAACATATGAAGCTATTTGGTCTCAAGTAGTCTTGCAATGTGAAAAATGTAGAAATAATTTCCACTTGTTTCAAAAAGTTGCTATACTTTTGTAATACTAATAAAACTTATGTGAATTTTTTTCTGTTTTTGGAAGTTAATCTTAGCACATCATGTGAAAAAGTATTATTTTAATACTTCATCTCTAAAGATAAAGTATAATACATCTGAAGACTGAGTTAAAACCTTAATACAAGAATGCACGTCACCATCTGTATTGCTCTTCTAACAAAGATCTGTACAATTTAGTGCTAAACACATGCCACAATAAGTCTTTTAAAATTCATAATGATTGAAAATAAGATTTTCTTGCAAAATCCATCACCTTCTTTTGTGTTAGCATGTACCAGAGGTAAGACCCTAGGCCAGGAGTAAAGCACCTGAATTCTTTATTTTTAACTCCATAAATATTTTCTGAGAATTATATTAAGTAAAAGTTTCAAAATAGCTGTATACTTTCCATGGAATATTCTCTAATCACTCTGTTGTAAGACCAGGATTTCATCTTTTCAGATTGTTAACAGAATAAGCCCTGTCTTTTCTTGTAATATGGCTACTGTTACAATTTGGACTGACAGTCAAATGAGATACATGATATTTTCAAGTGATTTAAACATGTTAAGAACTTAAATAAGTATGAAGTTATTGTACATATTACACTAGTTGTTATACCGTGCTATGTATAATATAGTTATATCAACTATACCGGTTAATATTAGAAATACAATAAAATTATGTCTATTAAGCAACACTATGGCTATCTATGAGAAGTAATTCCTAATTCCATAGTTTAACTCCTATCAGAATATAACTGATAATATCATACATTTGAGTCATCTTTTATTATTTTCAGATTACTTTCAAGTCATTCATCTTTTACCCTCACAGAAAATGCAATAATGTCCTCTGCTCTACTTTCCCGTGTAAATATGTCTGTGGCTCCATTTTTCTATATTGCTGCATAGTCATTCCTAAGACAGACCTGGCACTGTTGCCTCTTAAATGCTATAGGTAGTAATAAATGGAATGTATTTTGATTTGTTATCTCTATTTCTATTTTTTAATGGCTCACAATAGCAATACATGTCATCTAATAGGCACAAATAGCAGAATACCTTATTATAGTAATCTCACAAGTGAACCTCAATTTTCCTGGTTTAAAGATTGCTTTAAATTTTTAAAATTTTTTTAAAAATGTAAAAATTATGGAGGACTCTGATGAAATGGGTACACTGTACTATCACAATTTTTTTTTTTTTCATTACCAGGGATTGAACTCAGGACACTGTGCTTGCCAGACAAGCGCTTATTCTACTGAGCTATCTTCCCCAGCCCTGTACTATCATGATTTTGTGTGAGATATTTTGTACATGTTTACTTATTATTTCATTAAAAAACCAAACTGCTGATTATATTTGAAATAAATAAAATAGTATGGAAAAAAATTCCAAAACAGAGAAGGGAGTCATTGAATTATTTTACACTTGGGCAAATCTCTAATGTTTGGCTTAATAGAAGATGATGGGATTCCATATTGTCATGTTGACTCCCCAGCTTTCCTCCTAGTAGATTGGAGGCTCCTTGTGGGGTTGGGTTTTTGTCTTTGGCCATGGTACTAAAATACGAAAACACCAATAAGGATGGAAATTATTCTGTCATATATATATATATATATATATATATATATATATATATATATGTTTCTGTTATATATATTTCTGTTCTATTATATATATATAATTTTGCCATATATACTTATTATTAATCTGTTTCTTCTTTCAATCTATGACCACACACATTGTCTGTTGAAATAGATGAAGAATACTTGCTATCACACAAATATGTAGTTGTTAAGGATTGCACCTTGCCAACCCCTTGAAAATGTTTTAAAGACTCCAGTAAGAATCCATTGACCATGCTTCAAAAATAGTTACACAGTCTACATTGTAGGCTGTTGAATGAAGAAGACTTTCAGTCATGCAGGCTTTTTTACCTCGGTTCAACCTAGCTGAGCAGGTGTCTTCGGGAAGTCTCCTGAAACTATCAGCCACAGCTTTTTCCACCATAGAAATAGTATTATGGTACCAACTTCATAGGTCTGTCATATTAGAAAGTTTGTATAGAGAGCTTAGCACAGGTCCTGGCATATGGTTTCTTAGTTCACAAAAAAATAGTAGCTGCTTCTAAATGTATAACAAGTAGTTTCCCATACTTCCTCAAAGCAGAAGACCTAGAATAGTCCGCGAACTCTGGCAGCAATGAGAATCTCAGATGGCAATTCTGAAATTGAAACTCACAGAATTTAACTTTAAAATACACTATTCTATTTTTATTTATGCAGACTTTGTTCTCAGTCAGTATTCTTTTCTACGCAATAACTTATATTTTGTTTTACAGCTTCCCCTATCCATAATTGTATTTTCTGTGGTTTTAGTTTTTGTGATGTTAGTTGTGATCAGAAAACACAGAATGGCAAATTCTAGAAATAAATAAATCCTAAATTTTAAATTGTGTCTTTGTGTCATGAAATATCTTATCACCTTTATTCATCCAGTCTGAACATGAATCATCTATTTGTCAGTGTGGTCCACGTTGTAAGTACCTATGAGTTACTTAGCAGTTGTATTGGTTATGAGACTCCACTGTTCCAGTCTCACAGTGCTGGTGTTCAAGTGACCTTAATTTTACCCAATAATTGGCCCCAAAAGGAAGAGTCATGATGGTGGCCAGTCAGACAAAGGTAAAAGGACAATAAGATGTTTTGAAAAAGACTTATATAACTTTGATTAATACCATAATAACTTTGAAAAATACCATATTTACATAACTTTTATTATGTAAATTGTTATAATTGTTCTATTTTGTTATTATTAGTTATCACTAACCTCTCTTATTAGCTATTATTACCCATATATATATGTATACACACACACACACACACACACACACACACACAGTCTTTTTCTATCTTGGGCTTTATATATCCACTACATATTTTAAATTATTATGAGAAGGGAATAGTATAGCATAAATTCAAAAATATAGTAGAGTTGAACAAAGCTTTCAAAATGATCTTCATATTTAAATATTCCTTATGTTGCTCTTAATAGAAAAAAAAAGACCAAACTAATAATCTGAAGCATCAGTAAATTATGACATTCACATCTCATTTTCTTTCTTTCCTTATTTTTTTAGTTAATTATTTATTTATTTATTTGCTACAGGGTCTTTCTACACAGCTTGGACCCATATTGATCCTCCTGTTTCAGCCTCCCCAGTTCTGGGGGCTGGCATGGTGTGCCTGGTATTCCTGGGATGGCATGGCATATGATACCAAGGGTTGAACTCAGGTCCTTGTGCTTGCCAAGCAGGTGCTTAGACCACTGAGCTATCTTTCCAGCCTCATGTCACATTTAATAAGATGGCAGACAGATAATAGGTATACTAAACATACTAAAAACATGTTCTGAAAGTTTAGAATATAGGAAGATGTTTAAATTAAATATTCAAGAAAATATAAAAAATTTCATAACAAAACAATAGAATAACAATAGTTGGGGCTGGGGAGATGGCTCAGTGGAATAAGTGCTTCCCTGGCAAGGGCCTGAGTTCAGTACCTGATTCCACAAAAAAAAAAAAAAAAAAGCAATAGTCAACATACTGTGTGTCATATTCAAAGTAATTACTCAGGGAACATTAGATAGAAAAGAAATTTTTGCAAAGAATATACAAATAGATGATTTTGCAAATTTTTCTTTAAAAACTAGAACTAAGACATACTAGTAGTATAAATGAAACACATTAGTGTGTATATTAAAATAGTTTTGAGGCTAGGGAGGTGGCTCAGTGGAATAAGTGCTTCCTTGGCAAGCACAAGGGCCTGAGTTCGATCCCTGGTTCTGCCAGAAAAAACAAAAAAATTCAAGGTTACAATAAAATAGTTTTGAAAAAAGGGAATTGATAATATGGAGAATTATTTGAACTTCTCCTTACTTCCTGTTTATCCATCTTCTAATTTGTGCTGTCTCTCTCCCTCCCTGCCTGTCTCTATTTCTCTCTTCTATCCTTTCTCTCTCTATCTATATGAACCATGTAATATTTAATCTTGCTTGTCAACATTATGTTCTCAAGTTCCATCTATTTACCTACAAATGCTTCAAATGTATCTTTCTTTACATCAAGAGTAATAGTCCACTGTGTATAAATCCCATACTTTCCCTGTCCAAGGCTGGGATACAGCTAAGGGGCAGGGTGCCTGCGTGGCAAGAACAAGGTCCTGAATCCAATTCTTGGTTGAAAAAAGAAAAGAGAATATATTACATGTTTTCCTTATCTATTACTCTTTTGATGGAGATATGTTTTATTTTTATTTATAAATTAATTCAATTATACTTTCGACACACCTGTGTAGTGTGTCAGTGTGCAAAGTTCAAAAATGAATAAAATTCTACTTAGTAATTAAGACCTTTGTTTCTACTCACAGCATAATTTGCTTCCCCTTAAATTTCTTTTTTTTCATCTCTTTAATATGTATTGTAAAAATTAAAATATTGCATACCAAATTTTTATCTTTTCTTTTATCTAAGAAGTAATATAAGTAAGTAATTACCAAGGGCTTGAAATTGAAGTAGTTGTCCAGGAACTACTAAATAAGATTTTTTTTTAATTAAAAAAAAAAAATGATTTGACATCTTAAATATCATAGAAATGCGAGCAGAATATTGGCATCTAAGATGGCAGATTTTAGAATTCACCTAGAACTAACCCTGATTCTTGTCTTGTTTTCCTATAATTGTAATACTCAATACATACTGGCTAATTCTTCTTGGTGCTCATCTAAAGGTTTTAACTTCTGTACAGGAGCAAAATATGGCTCCCTTTCATACTTCTAATTTTTTTTTTTTTTTTTTTTTTTTGCTGAGATTCAAAATAAATTGATAAAAGATAGATTAAAAAAGAAAAACCATATTTAATTAGTACATATGGAAGTCTTATAAGCACAAGACTCACTCATTTGGATTCAGCTAAGCAATGGGGAATTTGATTATGGTTGTAAAAATGAGCAGAAGAAATGAGACTTTTTCTTCCCTTTTTATTCCATCCAGTCTTCAGACTTACCTCTTGGTGAAAGCTACACCAACTGTGGTTCTTTACTCTTCAATAAATCCATCATCTACCCAGCCAGAACCATGCTAAACCTATGAATGTACTAAGGCAGCATTGCACACCCATGATACAGTCCTGTTCCAAAAGCCCCACATCTGAGTACATGTAGCTTTGGGGGTGGGAACATTTAGACATAAGCCATAACACTGTATTAGTTAACTTTAAAGTACTGTAACAACATAGCTAAGATCATCAACTTTAAAAAGCTATATATTGGTTCACAGTTTTGGAGGCTTTGAGCCACAGTTGCTTAGAAGAGTTGCATTTAAGTGTGCAGCAAGGCAGAACCTTATGGTGTAAACATGTGCTAGAGAAAACTGATTCTCCAACATAGGCCAAAAAGCAAAAAGAGGGAAAGAAAAGAAAAAGGAAAGGGTTTTGTCCTACTCTCTTCTCCAGGACATAACTCTAAACACCTAAGACCTCTTACAGGGCTCATCATAGGGCCAGGGAGATGGCTCAGTGGAACAAGCACTTTCCTGGCAAGTTGCAAGGGCCTGAGTTCAATCCCTGGTTCAGCCAAAAGCAAAAAACAAACAAAAAAACTTGAGCAAAAAAAATTTGTAACTAAGAAAGGTTTATTTTTGCTCATGATTTCAGAGGTTTTAATATATAAAACCATAGGTTAAACTGACCTATGGTTCTTGGGCCTGTGGCAAGAGGGAATATTATAGTAGAGATATGTGGAGAAAAGAGAAAGAAAGGGGTCAAAGTTCCCAAATTCTCTTCAAGGGCATACTTTCAGTGACAAACTTCCTTCTACCAGGCCCAGATTCATAAAGGCTTTGCCATTTCCTAATATTTCGATAGGTTGGGATCATGCCTTCAGTACTCAGAGACTTTTTTTTGGGGGGGGGGGAGTCAAGATCTAAACCATAACACTGAGCCTAAATTAATCTGTAAGGAAAAACAGGAAGTTATCACTACTCTAAATTTGAGTGGATAAAGAATGGAGAAAAGCTTTGCCGATCTTCAGAGCCTGGAACCATGCAAGATCACTCTGATTAGAGCTGGAACCAACAAAGGACGATACCCAAAAGTGAGCTGTCAACCAGAGAAGATGGGAGGAGACAAAGAAACATTTTCACTTTCCTTCTCCAACCCTCCAATACTATACCTGGTCCACTCATTGGACTAATCCATTCTGAGGGCAGGATGTTGCCAGAGTCATAGGTCAGCTCTGGCCCTTGACATTGAGGAGTCCAAACTTACAAAGTTCAGCCATTTGCCTCAGGAATTAAATGGCAAAATGGTGGAAAGCAGGAAAGAAACTTATTCACAACCCTAAGAAGGCAAAGGATTCCCAGCACTCTGCACTATGTTCAAGGAAAGGGGAGCTAGAAGTATTTACAGCCAGGCCACCTTGTCAAACTATGATGTGCTGGACCATTATCTCTATGTATTACTTACATAGATCCTTATCAATGTCTATAAAAAAGCTATGACTGCTGGGATGAGGGGTGGGGGTAATTTTGACTCATGCAATAATTATCAATCAGATCTTTTTTTTTTTTTTTTTTTTCTCTCCATGTTTTCAGGAAAACATGACTCAGGAAAGAACAAGTCAGAAAGGAGATCAAATTCCTTTTGGTTAAGGGCAATGACCAAAGAACTCTAGGTGTTGGTTGGGATTCTGGAACAGGACCTTTGGTATAAGCTGATGACTGGCGATCTCTTGCTTATGAGCTTTTGAACAATCTTGAATGTACCCTAAAACTAAGGGTACACTCCTATTGGAGTTGTACACATATGCTATAAAAGCATAAATAAATGGATTAATTGCCCATTTAATTCAATAAGTATTTCATTATGTATATTTTAGGTGATTGGCTAATCTCACAGGTTTTACTTATGGTTGGTTCTACATTGTTCTCATGGGTTGGATGAAGGTTTGGTTCCCAATGCAGCAGCATTCAGATGAGGGGCCTCTAAAAGGTGTTGGGTCATGAGGGCTGTGATCACACCAGTGGATGGATCTTACAGATTCATAACTTAATGTGCTATTGGGAAATGACAGCTACTGTGGGATGTGAGGCGGAGGTGGAGAAAGGAGGTCATGGGGGCGTGCCCTTAGAGGGTCTGTTTTGTAAAAAGTGAAAGATTTATACGATGGAAGAGAAACCAGAGTATAGGTCTGTTTTGTTACCAGCACCTTCCTTTGTCTGCTTCCTGCTAAGATGGTAGGCTGCTTCATTCTGCCCTTATATTCCACCACAATGTACTCTCTTGCCTGAGGCCCTAAAGTGTGCAGAGCAAACAACCACAGCTGAGTCTTTTGAGATCATGAGCCAAGATGATCTTCCCTCCATTTAGTTGTTTATTTCGGGTACTCTTGTCCCAGTGACAAAAAAGCTAACACAAGGTTCTAATCTGTGCACACCTGATGACTAAATAGTGTCATTATTACATCATAAAAATTGTATTAATATTTGCTTATTTTTATTGGTAGAAATATAATTATTACAGCAAAATAATATTCCTAAAGAAAGTAAGTAATAATAATAATTATTATTTTTTGTTACAGAACTGGGGATTGCACTCAGTCCCTTGCACTTGCCAGGGAAGTACTTATTCTACCCAGCCATCTTCCCAGCCACTCTAATAATTTTTAAAATATGTATTTAGCACAGAGTCTATAGAGTCTCACTACACAGATAGGACTCGTAGTGATCTTCCTATTTCCAGCCTCCCAAGGGCTGGGATTACAGGTGCCCCATTACATCCAATGTGTGCCACAGGGATGGGCCTGGCACGGCATGCCAGGGATTGAACCCTGGTCCCTGTGTCTGTCTAAGCAGGTTCTTTAATCTGCTGAGTTATCTGACCAGCCCTCTAATCCTTAATAAAGATCACACTATGTCTTAGAAGTTGTCTGGGTCTAAAATATGAATTTAACTTTTCTCTCAATATCTTAGAAATATGTTTTGGACAACACAGTTGCTTTTCATTGTCCATAAGTAGATTGTCAAATCCATTTTTTTGAAACAGTCTTGTTACATATTCTGAGCTGGACTTGAACTCATCTCAAGTGACTCACTTGAGTACACACTAGCCTCAAACTCATGGCAATCCTTCTGCCTCAACCTCCTGGGTGCTGGGGTTACACTATTCATTGCTATTCAAAACTTTTCTAAGCAAAGTTATATGAAAGGTCAAGATAGAAATCACCAATTTTCTTGGTTCACAGAGAAATAATGTTAGAATTATCAGTTTGATTTAAACAAGAAAAGTAGAGAGGGTTTGTCTTGGTCTGTTTGTGTTGTTACAACTGACAACCCAAAGCTGGGCAGTTATATATTGAACAAAAATCTATTGTCATACAGTCCTAGTGGATGAAAAGTTTAAGATAATGGGGCTAATATCTGATAAAGACCTTCTTGCTGCCCAAAAGAGCAGAAGAAGGGAGGGCCAGAAAGAAGGAAAGAGGGTGTAGGAGGGAGGAGAGAAGGGAGGGAAAGTGAGAGGGCGAGAGGGAGGGAGAGAAGGAGGGAGAGAAAGCCAGAGAGAGGACAAAAGGCACCAAACTTGCTTATTCTTTTATGGATATTCTTATGCTCATTCTTTGCTACTCTCTGAAAATGCAAGCACTCTTGTGAGGATAGGATTAATTCAAGAGAACAGAGCCCTCATTGCCCTGTCACCTCTAATTACATCTCACCCCCATGATCACTGCGCTGGAATTTAAATATACATGATTTGAGCAAGAAACATTCAAACCATAGCAGGTTAAAAGCTAAATGTTTCATTTCACGTGGGTTCTATGACGGTGTGGTTTTACTTAACAGTCAATGATTATGTACCAATTCAAGAGTTTTAAGAAGATACTCTAGGCATATAGTTCCAACAACCATGCATATTTAAGCTGATTCATAAGCAACAAACTTGACACAGGAACAAGTCATTTTGAAAATGACTAAGTCCTAGCAATGGGTCCCGTATGCCAATTTATCTCAATTTCTCAAATTTCTACCCTCTAATCATTCATTTCAATTATAAGCTTTCTAAAAAAGGATGCCTATGAAGAAACCAGAAATTTTACTCACAAAATCCTACAGTATGACAATTTTTTTTTTTTTTTTTTTTTTTTTTTTTTTTTTTTTTTTTTTTTTTTTTTTTTTTTTTTTTTTTTTTTTTTGTCTTTTTGAGACAGGGTCTCACTATGCAGTTCAGGCTGGCCTTAAGCTCACTTTACAGCTCAGGCTGGTCTCAAACTCACAACAATCCTCCTCCCTCAGCCTCCAGAGTGCTGGGATTACAGGCCTGCGCCACCACGCCTGGCGACAATATTTTTAAAAATTGTTAAGTAGGAAACCATCAGATGTAAACAGGAAATGAGTGGTCTATGTTGGCAAATACATTTGTTATATAAAGAGGTGTTTTTTTTTTTTAAATAATCATGTAGAAAGCACGAGTAAGATTTTTTTTTTTTTTTTGTAAAACTAAATAACTCAGAGCAATAGCCAAGTTCTTGAAATTAATCTTTAGAATTTGCCAGTATCTTTTGAAAATCAAAGCACTACATTTTTTTGGCTGAGTTTAACTTTATTAAATTCAAATTTAAAAAAACCCTGATTTTCTTTAAAAATACTGTATTTTTACTGCACTTAGTAACTGGACTCATCTTGAGCAATCAGTGCCTAGATTTATCAAATTTTGTTCATATTTCCCCTCTCTCACCTCCCTTTCTATCCTTCCCCAGGGCCACTTCCCTGCTAAAATCTGTTTTATTTTTTTTTCAAATTTTTTATATTGCGTGTCTCATAGTAGACAGAGGATGTAATATGTAACTATTTGGTAGATCTGATTTTTTTTTTTTTAAAGAAACATGAAGAGACATGAAGTTAGGCTATGAGGAAGAGAAGAAAATTTGGTCTATGAGGAAAAATGATCCCAGAAATTCTTTGACAGATCACCTTCTTTGAGTCTCAGTGTTCTAAAGTTTGATGTTCTGAAGGAGAACAGTTACGTTATCCCTACAATTTTTTTAATTCTACCCATTTCACAACTGTTTTTTTGGTCTAAGTGTATAGGACTTAAATAAAATTTGTCAAACTCACATGACCAAACAAATTTAGTAGGGGGATTGGTGGGAAAGATCACAAAAGATGGCTGAAGACATCACAAGTGCTTCTCAGAGTTGGCTTTAAAGTACACAGAATTGTGGCAAAGCCCTTACGAGTCATTACACTCAAATAATACCCGAGAATATTCCAAATATCCTCCATAGGCTTGCTCTCCTTGCCACCAGGTAGAACACTGCACAGATTCGCGTGTACACTGTATTTGTGACGACACGCTCTGATTATTCCCTTCCACCCTTCACACTCACTTCAGTCCTCAGATTAGCTGGTGCAACTCAAGATATTTTTGCTACTCCAGATTGCTTTCTCATTGTTAAGTTTGCCATATATAGCAGAGCTTGGTAGCTAGCTCGCTTAATTTGGCAAGTGAGCTGCTAGAATTCTGCATTCTCTAGGCATTGCTTTCACGTGTCTGCCCTGTAAAGCTTGTTCCTTTATACTGAACCTTAGGCAAGCAACTACCACCGAATGGCACGTATTCCAACACCTGCAATCCATGCAAGAAGTTAATACTTCTGTGTGGAGAGGAGAAAAGTAGGACCCAGCATAAGGATTCTGAAAGTCCTTTGCTTATTTGACGTTTCTCTTTGGGCAAGTTTATTGCTAGTGAAATTCCTAGAAAGGCAAGGGGAGGAGACAGGTGATCTACGAAAAAGCTGGAGTTCAGGACCTTGTGGGGACGTTACAGCTAGGGAGCGATGTGTTTAGATTGGAGGTGTTGGTCAAGAGAGCGGACCCACAGACCCTGGGCGTGCAGGAAGGCGGCGGAAGTGGGGGCTTTGCAGAGTTCAGGACTAGCGCGCGCAACCGGCCGCTGCGGCGTCCCCACCCCGCGCCCCCAACCGGGCGCGCCCCGCCCCGCCCCACCCAGCCCCGTCCCCCTGCTCCTCCCCTCCCCTCCTCTTCCCTTCCCTCCTCTCCCCTCTAGGAGCTCCAGGCCCGCGCGAGGGCGGGGCTCTCAGTAGCCCCGCCCCATTCCCGCCCTGCCCCGCCGCCCCGTGGGTCACAATGTAGGGTTAGGGCGGCCGGCGGGCGGGGCTCCGCGAGGGAGGAGTCGCCGGGCGGGGGCGGTGACGGCGGTTGGGGGAGGGGAGGGGAGGGGAGGAGGAGTCGCGGAGGGAGGACAGCGCCATTCCGGCCGCCGCTCCCTCCGTCCCTCGCTCCCTTCCCCGCAGTGGCCCCGGAGCCGCCGGCGAGGAGCGCGCGTGGGGAAGCGAGACGCCGCCCTGCTTGCTCGCGCCCTCCGCGCCCGGCCCTGCCGCCCGCCCATGGCCTGGGCCGCGGCGGGCGAGGCGCTCTAAGCGTGGCCGCTCCGACCCCGGGGCCGCCGTGGCCCTCGCCGTCCGCCGCCCTTGGCCGCCGTCGCCCTCGCGCCCGGTAGCGCCCGCCAGCGCCCTGACTGAGCTCTACGGGCCGCGGGCAGCCGGACGCCACCGCCGCGGGGGCCATGACCGTGGAGCAGAACGTGCTGCAGCAGAGCGCGGCGCAGAAGGTGAGGCCGCCACCGCCGCCGACGCCGCCGCGCTCGGGGCTCGGGGCTTGGGCTCGGGCTCGGGCTCGGGCTCGGGCTCGGGCTCGGGCTTGGGCTTGGGCTCGGTCGCGCTGCGCGGGCCGGTGGGGCGCACTTAACAGGGTTCTGTCACAGTCTTCTGTCGTTTGTTTTCTTGTAACAGATGATGCCAGGTAAGGAGAGCCACCATCGCATTCCTCCAGTTCTCCCTATGGCTTCTTAATTAAACTTTATACTTTCTGGCTTGCTTTTTTTCTAAAGAAAAGAGCACCAGCTGTTAGCCATCGGAACAGTTTAGGTTTCGAAGGGGGTAGTGTTCCAGGCCTGCGGTTCTGCTAAAAGATCTCCACCAAAATTGAGTTTCCGCTTTAGGCAGGTACGTTGGTCATCTGGAGTTTTTAGGTGTACGTACGCGGCTGGCTGGAGCTCTCTTCTCTATATAGAAACCATTAGGAACGGTAATCTTTTAGGCTATGTTATTCCAAGAATCTTTTGTCCCCTAAGTTTGACCTTGTTCTGTCGTTCACTCTTTTGCACCAGTCGTGCATTTAGCTAGTCATTCACTTTGTGCAATAAATGTAAAATGTTTGTGAACCATCAGATTCGCACCTTACTGTGCGAATGCTGAATGATCACCTTTCTAGTCTAGATATTTCTTTCAGAATCTTAACTGCCCCATCATGGCTTGCATCACCTTCTGAAGAGTAGTTGACCACGACTTGATTTTTTTTTCTTTTAATTCCCCAATTTATGTGAACAGGATTTTGGGCCAAAGAGAAATGGTGTCTTCATGTTGCTGGAATTTAGGGGGTAATTAGATCTGTTGTGAATAAGCTGTAGTTTTTTTTGCTTGGTTTGTGTGGGTGAGTAACGAATGCCCCACCCTGTTGTAGTTTTGGCACAACGTTGTAGTGTACCTTTGCTTGATTTTAGAATAAAGCTTTTGTACTAAAATAGGGTCTAGATTAACAGCTTAATTACATTGTGCATTGAGATCGTTTTTGAAATTTTGCACTGCTTGAGGTAGTTGAAAATGGCCAGTAATTTTGGAAAGCAGGAATAGTACATCTTTTTTTTTTTTTGCATTGTGGGCAAGTTTGTTTTTGAAATTTGTTCATTGATGTTACTGGTAAATTAAGTTTCTTTGCAGACTTCGATTTGTTCCAGCGAAATAATTCAGGATTTAGTAATGGGGGTTTGAAGTAGTTTACTTTCTACTCCTGTGTATTGTGGCTTACTCTGTAGTGCTTGCCATTGAGTATATATATAGAATTGACTTACAAGCGTCATGTCCTATGAGAACTAATATTTAAAACGTGGTACTATTTTACGATTGTTTTCACTGTTGGAATATTTAAGTCTATTTTAAAATGGGAAAGGTAGCTCATGAAGTCACATCTTTTAAATTTGAAAAATGGCTATAAGTTTGTGAGTTTTGTAAGATTCATTTTTGACTACCTGTTTCTTTAGGACTGAGTCCAGTAATGCTAACTCTATTGTGCACTTCAGAGATCCATGCATAAAAGTATAGCGTCATGAATCAGATCACCAAAACTGATCTTGGTTAAGACTAATTTGCTAGTTTATTGAGGACCTTCTTACGTAAAGAGCATTTTTAATATAAAATATTTCCATAACGGTGTTAGTTTTTTTTTTTTTTTTTTGTCTGTGTGTGCCTTAGATTGTTTCATTGATAGGAAATTTTTAGAGCATGTAATTGTTTTCTGTTTCCAAAGTTCCATTTTTTGTTTTTCTAAAAATGCTGAAATGTGTCTTTTCTGTCAACATACTATTATTTTGTTGCCCATATTAGAGATACTAATATTTAAAGGGTTACAAATATTTGAAACCAACTACCTCAGCTAAGTTGACAGATTTAAATGTCTCAGGCAGGAAGTAGGAAGTAAACTTCAAGCTGCTAACCAGGAAGTGCACTTAACACTTTAGAAAAAACAAAAGTGAAACTCCTTCATTTAGAAACTTATAGGATTATCAGTAAAAGCAGAGGTGACTAATGTATGCTGCATAGCTAAAAGTGTGTTATATTGTGCTTCGTAAAAACTGTGTAAATGTGCTTAGATGTTATTTTTTTATTAGTTGAGTTCATTGGTACAGTTTTGTTACACATTGTGGTGGATGGCCAACCGGTGGTCAGCTTGTTACACCCAGCTGAACTGAACTAGTGCTGTGCTGTGTGTGGGAGGCCCACCTGGGAACTGTTGCAGCAGGTTGTTCAGAGACTGTTAGGGAAGCCATGTGGAGAAGCTGTTGGAAGCTGCTGGTTCTCTTGGGTGATTCTGCTGGGTGATATTTTCTCGCTGGTTTCCTTGTGCACTTGGCTGTTCTTGTCTGAGGAGCTCTGGACTTTGTTGCTGAGGATGGCTGAGGTTTATTTTGGGGGCGTTCTGGTCCTCACTAGATCATGCACTCCACAACCTCATGGAGAAGCTTGTTATGTTGGGTTTCCTTGTGGGAACTCAGCTTTCCTTCTCATGAGAGGAGCTTGGGACCTTGCGGTGTGTGTTTATTTTTTTAATTTTAATTTTTTTGGTGGCCAGCCCAGCAAATCCTTTGGGTGGGGCTGCACCATGTGTGGTGCCAGGGTTTGAACCAGGGTTCAAATAGTGTGTACAGCTTGACTAAGCAGGTACTTGTTTTTTTTTTTTAATGTTATTAGGGAACCATCTACAGGGTGTACAGGTTTTCACTACTAGATCAGATGCAGGCACTTTGAACCACTGAGCTATCTTGCTGGCCTGAGGGACCTCACTGTTGCTGAGGAAGGCTCTGGTACTTTTGCCGAAGCCCTGGTTCTTTCCTTGAGCACCACTTATGGTTCTAGTTCAGATCCTTCAACTTGCTAGCACAGATCCTTCACCCACTGGCACAGACTTTCTAGCTTTCATCACTGACCTTTGGGCCTTCCCAGTGCAGATCCATAAAACAGGCCTACATGAGACATTGTCATGGGCTTTAGCCTCTCAGTTGGATTCTTCAGCTGGACTCATGCAGGACATTACTGTGGGATCCAGGCTCTCTGCTGGATTCTTTGGTCTTCAGTGTGTAGACAGATATCCTACATTCTTTGAATATGATTATCTTATAAAATGTGTCCTGTATTGCACTGTTACTCTTACAAAACCCCTAACCATGACAATGATCATATATTATGGGGAATTTGTACCTGTACATGGTACAACTTGATTCTTTTTTATCCCATGCTTCCACCCTCCCTTTAGCCCTTCTTCCGCTCATTTACAAAAGCTTTGTTTCTACTTCCCTTCTTTTCTCATACTTTTTTTTTCTTCTCTCTTATTTCTTTTCACCAGCTTCCACATTTTTTTAAATAGTTACGGTAATTGGAAAGGTTCCAGATATTTTCAAAATTTTTTTTTTATTTTACTGTAGTGTTATAGCATTAATAATTTAAGAAAAGCAAGATTACACACACTTTCAGATTTAAGATGAAAGGCTATCTTTTCTCTTCCATTGGATTTTTGTTTGATTGCTAAAATTTGGCCCAGCCATGCTTTGAGCTTTAGTAAGACTACTTACAGCCACTTTTCTAAGTTTTAGATAGTACAGCTGAGGTATAGTTGACAACACATTAAGTACAGTTAAGTCCTAGGGTAGTTTTGGTCATGGACCTCTGTGTTTAGACTTTATACTTTGATTTTACCTGAATATAGGGTGCCAAGGTCTCACAAATGTAATATGTAAAACTCCAAAAGAAAATTCTTTAGAACAGTGTTAAGAGGTTTCCTTCCAGGAACCAACTTGACTTGGTAAAGTGAGAGGGGACTGTTTATGTGAAGGCATCTTTCTGATTGAATGAAATGCAAAGTTCTCTAGGGTATTTTGCCTATATTGTTTGCCTAACTTCTTTGTACATTGTAGTAGCAAATATTTGATAAATAATCACTTAATATTGAACCACAATGAAAATGTGAACTGTATTCCTGGTAAGAATATAAGCATTGAATAGACAAGGATGTATGTTTATATAAATCTTCCTTTGACCTTGGGCAGGTCATTAATGCTTCTAAATCTTTTTTTTTTTTTCTTTTGGTCTTTTTGAGACAGGGTCTCACTATGCAGTTCAGACTGGCCTTAAGCTCACTTTGTAGCTCAGGCTGGTCTTGAACTCACAACAGTCCTCCTGCCTCAGCCTCCGCAGTGCTGGGATTACAGGCCTGCGCCACCATGCCCAGCTGCTTCTACATCTTTTGAAGTCTTATGATTGGGAACAGCGAGATATCTCAGCTGACTAAAGGGCCTGCTTAAAGCAAGCTCAGGGACTGGGGTTTGATCAGAGTACCACATGCTGCTCCAGTCCTACCCCCAGTGCCTGCTGAGCTGGCTACTGAGACTGGGTGGGGTAGCAAACGCCTGTAATCCCAATCCTGGGGAGGCTAAAAACAGGAGGATACTATGAGTATGAGTTGAGTAGTGAGACCATGTACCAAATACATTAAAAACAAATGAAACAAACAAAAAACTATAATGATTTGACAAGTGCAGCTTCTTTGAATTTGAGTGTTTCCTGGAGCTAAGCAAGTGCTTATTCTGTATAGGGAGGATAAAAAAATAATAACCAGTGAAGGCAGAGGAGTCTTACAGATCTGCATAGTCAACTTTCACTTAATCTCATGAGTGGTGGGAATTAGGTAGGACGAGGTCACCCATTAACCAATTTCAATGTTAAAATTTATAAAACAAGCCGGGCATGGTGGCGCATGCCTGTAATCCCAGCACTCGGGAGGCTGAGGCAGGAGGATTGTTGAGTTCGAGACCAACCTGAGCTACAAAGTGAGCTTAAGGCCAGCCTGAACTGCATAGTGAGACCCTGTCTCAAAAAGACCAAAAAAAAAAAAAATAAAAAAAAAAAAAATAAAACAATACAAAGTGAAAATTCGTTAGTGAAAAGAACATGTATTTCCTATTTTTTTTTTAAATTTTGTATTTAAGTACAGGGTCTACAGGGACTAGGGTTCAATCCCAGCCTGCCATGCCAGCCCCACCCAAGGCACAGGACTGAGACTGGGTGTGGTAGAGCACTCCAGTAATTTCAGCACTTAGGCTGAAAACATGAGGAACAGTATGAGTCTGATTTGTGTACCATTTTGTCAGATATCTTGGTATATATAAAATGGTATATTTTATGTCAATAAAATAATTCTAATATACCATGAACATTTTATTATGTACCAAGATATCTGTTTAATATCTGACAAAAGAATATACATGTATTTCATATAGTAGTTAAGGTCTGTTTCATATGGACTATCAAGATAAAGCTGGCCTGTTAAATGGTTGTAATGTTTTTTTTTTTTTTCTGTGTTTCTAAAATTGTTTAGTATAGAATTAGTGGGGTCAGCTGTTCAATTTTTGGCTTACAAATAATGTGGTTCATCTTAAATACAAGACACTTAGAAGGTTTAATGATTTGAATACCTCAGAGCTAAACTTCCTTCTTATTTAGAACAAATTGTAGATACACTTTCCAAATTTTGCTTTATTGTGTTTTGGAATTTCTGCCTCTTACAGAATCAAGTTTTAAAAATCTTTATAGTTCTGGAAAATCTAGCTAGCAAATTTTATTTTGGTTTTCATACTTATTACTCTATTTTTAAATTTGTATATGTTATTCCTCTTTGTTTTGTTCTCAGTAATACTTGTGAGGTGCTGTTTTATTAGTTATAAAAATCCAGTCTTTCATCATTTGTTACATTTGTTCTTTTTGTCTTTGTTTTAGCTTACTTTTTGGTGTCTATTAAACTCAGCATTTAATTTTCTGTCATAGTAATATTAGAAAACCGTTTTTACTTGCAAACTTGTTTTATATTGATCCTTTCCAAGGAATGATTTTTAAAATATTATTTTGTGAGTTTTCAAGTTTTTGAACTGTTTAGAGATTTGAATTTCTAACAGTTTTAGCAATTTATTAACATTTCCTCTTGATTAAATACATGAAGTTTTAATGATCATATAATGAGGATGAGTATTCTCTGAAAGTTGTATATTTGTATGTGGATTCAGTACTTAAATTACTTGAGTATTTCATATGCTTTTATTTGGCTTTAAATTCTGAGAAATTTTTGTTATCTACTTTTAGTGAGACTTTCTTCAGATTCTCTTTGTATGTTTAATGGATCTAACTCCCCCATTTGTTTGTCTTTTGGAATTTAGCCATTCACATATTGTGACACCTTATAAATTTAATCTGTTATTGTCATCTGTTATTTCTCTGTTAGTCTGATTTCTTCTATTTAGGTTTGATGAACTGGTTAAGTTTTCATACTATTACTACCCTTGCTCTTACACTTTATGTTCTTTTTAAATTTTCAGTGAATATTTTCTGCAATAGTATAAAAAAATCAATAGTATTCTTTCCCTCTCCTGTCCTCAATCAGGAAAGACCTTAAGGGATATTTTTACTCAGTGGTATAATTTTATTAGGATAATTCTTAGTGATGAATTTTCTTAGTCATATTACATATACATTATTGGCAACTAATTTTTAAAATGTAGTTATTTTAACCTTTTTTGATATTATATAATATTATTTCATGGTTGACTGTTGCTTATCTTTTTTGCTTTGTAGATAAACTCTGCAAGCTTGTAAGATTATTTTCTTTGGTTTTAGCATATGCTTTTTTAGTAGCATATGTCTTGATATATATCTTTTCAACTATCATGCATAGATTTTTTGAAAATTGAAGTAATATTTTTCAAGGAAAAGCTATTATATTTAAAATGCCTATTTCTACTTTAGTCATTTTTCTCTTCTAAAAGTATAGGTTTGCGATTTTTAGATACTATTTTGTCTTTCTTGGTTCAGATTTTATAATTTTCTTCTTTTTACTTTGCATGATATGATAACCTTTTAGTTAGATGGTCTGGATTATTATTTTTGTAATTCCAATCTATGTACTACCAGTATAAGTATATTTTTCTTTTTGCTTTATTTGGTTGTAAATTATGCAAAATTGCATAATTATTAGTTTTTTTATGACCAGCCTTTTATACAGGTGGGTTTTCCTTTATTTATTAATTGCTTCTTTTAGTAAATGCACGTGAATCCACTTAAAACAAAGGCTAGTTTTCTAGGTCTGTTCTCTTATTTTGTGGACGCTTTTGTTTAGGTTCCTCATAATTTCTAACACTGGAAAAGGTACTGTGCTTTCTTTAATGTTTAATCTTGTCAGTTCTTTAAAAAATGTTGTTTTTCTTGGATAAGCTTCATTAATTTCTGTAGGTTAGTCTGGGATTATAAACATTATGACATTGAGTCTTTCTGTTCATGAACAGAGTACATTTTTATTTTTAATTAGGTCTTTAGTATCTCTTAGATGGCTTATAAGTTTACTTACAGGATTCTAACACAATGTTCTTAAGTAGTTGATAATTTGTCATCATCATTAACATCTTTTGAAGATGTGTTACTAGTATGGACAAATGCAAGTGGCTGTTGTATATTCTTACATGTATTGCTAAAGTTTGAAAATAAGTTTTTCAGATATAATTTTGGATTTTATATAGGATTGATTAAATATGAGTTTCATTGTTTTAGTTACCTTTCCATTGCTAGGACAAAATAATACCTGCAAGTTAAAGGAGAAAAGACTTTTTCTTTTTTCTTTTTAGTGTATTTCGTACAGGGTCTACAGGGTCTCACTACACAGATCAGACTCATGGTGATCCTTCCTGTTTTCAACCTCCCAAGCACTGCTGGGCTTACAGGCGTGTGCCACCACGCCCAGTCTCATTTGTCTCAGCACACCCCAGGGGCAGGGCCAGCAAGGCACCCTAGGAATTGAATCCCAGCCCCTGCATCTGCCTAAGCAGGCACTTTAGTCTGCTGAGCTATCTGGCTGGCCTGAAAATACGTATTTTATAGTGCACAGTTTGTAATGGTTTCAGTCCACTGTTGGCCATCTCCAAAGGAGGATGACATGGAAGAAGGATGTGACAGAAGAGAAATATCCATAACACTGCAGACTCGAGGAGCAGCCACAGTGAATCTTCTTTTCAGGTTTATCCCATACAAGCTATGACCCTGTTAGGTGATGCCATCCACATCTGGGGGAGAGGGGGAGCTTCCCATTTTTCACACCTGGAACTATGCTAAACCAATCAGTGTGTTGATTTAGTTATCGTACACCCTGAAGTCGAAGTCACATGCCTTAGATCTAGCACACCAGTGAGTGCATGAAGCTTTGAGGAAATGGCTAGATTCAAGCCATAACACTTATTTATATATTTAACAATTTTTTTTATGAAGAAATGTTTGCTAGAGGTGATGATAGTAGTTGTCACTGATTGCTGTTTTTAAAGCAAAGTTCCATATTTTAAAAATACTCATAAGTAGTTCTAAAATATTTACATGAGTTGTACCCACTTAAAGTGGGTTGTGTTTCTGAAGAACTTTTTCCTATCAGTATAGTCATGTAGTTTATATTTTGTAAGAACGATAGTTGGCTTGAGAAAGCCAGTTTAGGAGTGTTTCTGTGTAATGTGGGCAAGTAGATTGTTGGAAAGTTGATTTTAATTTTGGAATTCATTGTGAAAGTTGAATCAATATAAAAGGAAAAGGATTCATATTTCTTTGGCAGACTTATCTCAAAAATAATTTATTATGATGCCTTGTTTTGTATATATAGTAATTTTTTCAGTTTTCTCCTTTTACCCTAAATAACCTTAACTTTAGAAATATAGACTATTTGCTTCATTGCTAGTCTGTGATCTCCTGAGCTGTTAATGTTTTAAATAGCCAGAAATGTTTTTCTTGTTTCCTTACTCTTACTACTATTTTGTGGAGCATTTTATTTGGTAGGTTTTTTTTTTTTTTTCTTCCTGCTGTCTTTTAGTCATAGGGCTTGCCAAAGACACAGTTTTTTCTGTGCTTCATCTTATACTTACTGTTTCAAAACATTTGAGGCTTGGATTGTTGGAAGTTAAATTATTCTTTTACATTAATGTATGAGGACCACTGTTGGAAATTTAGTGTTCCTAAAGGTACATGTATCTTTGCACTCATTTAGATTGACTCCCTAGGTTCTATTGAGTTGAATTATCACAGGACAGTGTGAAATGATATATATTCAGAAGAAAGTGTACTTGGTATTCTGAAGTTTTATCTTTTCCATGCTAGAGATCTACTGAGTGGCAGCAGCAAACTGCAGATAACAGCCAGCAACTCAAGGGTAAATGACTGGTAATGTCCAGTGTACCATGTTGCCAGTGTTCTTGGTACAGATATTGAATAAAATACGTAAGATAATCAGTACTGTATTGTGAAACAGGGTTTATATTAGCTGACTTTACCCAACTGTAAGTTAATGTAAATATTCTGAGCCCATTTACATGTAGGCTTTGCTAAGCAATGATGTTGGGTAGGATGGATACACATACATATATGTGCTTTCACACACATATCATGTGTGTATATAGATACATATATATATATACACACACATAATATATGCATATATGCATATATTATGTGTGTGTATGTATATATACATTCCCATATTGGTATATGCGTTTACCTGCCAATAGGCCTCTGAGTGGTTTGGATTTTTTCACTCCTATGTGCAATGTTACATGTACCTTTGCAAACAGATTGTTGTGTGGACATATTTACATTTGTCTTAGGCAAATACAGTACATAAGAGTATAATTGTTACAGGATGTTGCTTAATTGTTTCTATAAAGACTGTAGGATTACACATTCTTATTTGCAGATAAAAAATTCCATTTGGTCTCCATTTTTTTCAACACTTAGTTTTGTGAACTTTTTAATGTTTTAGGTGTTCTAGGGGTAACTTGTGGCATGCATTTATATTTTCCTAAGTACTAAAGCTTTGAACATTCCTTCATGTGTACCTATTGACATTTTTCATGTGATTTTTAAGACTTTGTTTTTCATGTGTTGTCCCCGTATGTATTCTCAGAAGATAAGCAGTAACAATGGCTAATTATTTTTCAAAATCTAAAAATAGTAAAAATAGTAAAAAAATGTTAAAAGATGTTTTAGGTAAAAATTAGGAAATGATATGTTCACACAAAAATGAAATTGCAGTTTTTTATTAATTCATTTTTGTTACACTTTGGGATGGAGCCCAAGGTGGTCTCACGTTAGGCAGTCTGCCATTGAGTTATATCCCTAGCTGTTTTTACTGCATTGTGAGTCAGTCTTTCTTGCTAACTTTCTCAAGCTAGCCTTGAACTTGTGATCTTTCAGCTTCAGTGTTCTGAATCACAGCTTCTGTGATTACAGGCATATGCCACCATGCATCCTTGTGGGGATGTAACTATCAGAGCAGCCTCCTTAAGATAATGGTGTGCAGTGCTCTGAGGTATGGTGCTGGACTCAATGTTACTGGGGTTTGCTGTCATTTTCTTGCCCTTGAATCTTTTAGGGCTGGCTTGCTCGACCTCAGCTCAGGATATGCAGGTTTTGGGTGGAAGTAATGATCTAATCAGTCTAGGGTGTGTGCTTCATGTTCCTTCCATGACTGGAGACATTATCTGGGTTTAGTATCCAAAAAAAAAGGCTGTTATTTCAGGACTTTGGATGCCTTCTTCCCCGTTTCCCTTTCTCTTTTCTTAGGTCAGTTTCTGTTCTTTTGTTAGTTTTGGGGGTGGGGCTTGGAAACCCATGCTCCCTCTGAGAAGGAGTATCTATTGAACAGGTCTTCCTGTCTCTCGATTGAGATTTCACCTGAGACAGTATTTTTTTATCCTTGAGTTGGGAGTGTTCCAAAGGAAAGTAGGTTTCAAGGGTTGTTTTTCCTTGAATTAAAGTATTATTGTAGTTTTACTGTTTCTTGATTAAACAAAACATTTATGCGTGAAACTCAAAGATCAGCTAATAACTTAGATATAACCAAAGCTACAAAATTAGGAAAATTTACAATATCAAGGTTAATGGTATTTGACAGGTAGTCCCACTTAGCACTTTGACAGATGAAGCTGAGTTGACAATTGCAACTTCAACTAAGGAAATTTATGTTGTTTTAGGATACTCTTTTAACATGTTACACATTTTCTGAGTGTAAGTTGTATTGTTGTTTTGCATAGCATATCAGTGAGCTTCACACTCATTTGCTAATAGTGGTGTCTTGACCTTTTTTGTTTGAAGTCTTCATAGATAGGCTCCAAATTTTGATGGTAGTTTAGAATTTTATTTTCTGTAGCACAACAAATATAGCTCCTGCAGTCATTCATGCAGAATTCTATACTAAACATGTGTGATTTCATATAGGGTGGAATATACTTACTGTGAATAAGAGGTGACAGTTATAACTTACTTTAAGTTAGTGCCAAATAAATATTTATGAGAATTTGTGAGTGTTTTGCCTTGTGAACCTAGCACTGCAGAGGCAATCAACAGTGAGTGAGGTAAGCTATGCAGTGTGATAACTGCTTTTGGAGACATTAAGAGATAGTGCTATTATACTGGAGTAGTAACTTCCTTGTAATTATTACCACTTTCTGTGAGGTTGTGATATTGTCACTGTCTGGATGGGTTTTTGCTTCAGTGATAATGGAGATTAAGCATTTGCCTATAAAGTCATAAAATTGCCTCAGTTTTTTTTTTTTTTTTTTTAAGTATTTGGTTGTTATAGGGTCTCACTACACATCTCATACTCATAGTGATCCTCCTGTTTTTCACCCTCCTCAGAACTGGGATTACAGGCATGCACTTACATCCTGATTCTGTGGCTGGTTCAGCACACTGTGAGTGGGGCTGGTACTGGGGATTGAAGCATAGTCCCTGCACTTGTCTAAGAAGGTGCTTTAATTGGCTGAGCTATCTCACTGGCCCCAGTTGCCACAGTTTTAAACCAGGAAGTTTATATATTTAATGTAGAAAAGAAACAAAGTTGATTGTCCATAGGAAGCCACAGGAAGACTGGCTATAGCCACTCCAAAGACAGCCAACTCCACCATAGACAGAGAAGCACTTAACAGAGGCTTTATTCCACTTTTGTGAGGTCCAAAAGTAATATTAATTATTCACATTTTTTCCAGAAGGGACAGGTAATTAGAGTTTAGTTTTAGCGCATGTTCGAGTTTTTACATGTTCCAACATTTAGTTATGCCCCCTTTTTGGAGGACATTTGTTAGAAAAATGTATTATAATGATATCTAGGTTCAGGTTTTTATTCAGATCTGTTGCTATCATTGCTTGTATGTAGGTTGCCCACAAATCCTACCTTCTTATTTCAAGGACTACAGCAGTTTGCTCAACTTACTTTCCTCCTCTTTAAGTACTCAAGAGTTGTCTCATAGGGTGCTATTTCAGGGTTCTGCCTTCCTGTCCTCCCTGCTCTCAGGCTCAGTTGCTTTTAGTGTTATCAGTTTTAAACTTTTTCAGGTGTGTTGCCAAAATTTTAAGTATTTAAAAGTTTATTACAAACACAAAGTGAGAATTGTTGAGTAAAAAGCAGCAGTAAGCCAGTCTGTAAGTGAGCTTTAAGTGAGTGTGATTAATAAAGTACATAAACTATATATGTGTACATTATGATTTAAAGTATATAAACTATTACCTATAGCCCATAAAGTATGGTATAACTTAGTTGGTTATAAAGCATACTGTCTTATCTGATTAGCTGTGGGAGTTTCCTAAGATTTATTGTCTGGTTTTCTATGTTCTACTTCGTAAACTCTGTCTTCCAGAGAGTGTGTGTTTTCCCAGACATGTATGTTAATCACTACCAATGTTGAATACCCAAAATAAATTTGCTGTATCTTCACTTTAACTGTAGACTTAGGCTTTTAGTAATAGCCTTCTACAATTTTGCTTAGTTACCCACTTAGCAGTCAGTGGCCAGTCTATCTATTAATTTATTCTGGTTTAAATAGTTTGAGGAATAAATACACAAAAAGCTTGTAGTGTGAGCAAGAAATGCACACATATTATAAGAGGTGAAGTACTGTGCATATAGGAAGGGCCAAGGAGAGGATCTAGGAAGAATATTAAAGAGGAGGTAGTGATTGCAATATTAAAATATAGGTAGACTGAGGTGTTTTTTTCAAGCTAAAATATGTCTATATTTATAGACATGATTTAATGTCTTCTGTTAACTACAAATAGTTTTAAGAGGATGGTTGTGGCATAATTAATAGCAAGAAGCCTTTTTGACTTTTCTAGCACAGTCTCTAAAACCCTTGGAGTTGCTGTTCTTTATATGTTAAAGAGATGACAAGTGCTTGGGGGTAAGAAAAGGAGAGGCTACCTTCAGGGGCTGTGTGCCATGAACAACTAACCACAGTGTTTAGAGGGTTAGAATTTTAGCTCCAGCCCGACCTCTCAGGAAGAGAGGGTCTACAGATTGAGTTCAGTCACCAGTAGGCAGTGATTTAATCAGTTACTTCTTAGTGAAGTTGTTAATGTTTTATGTGTTCCAGGTGTTCAATAAATAATATCCCAGTATATAACATAGCATATATGGTTAAAATTTAACTTCCCAGTTATTTTTGAGATTTTCTGTATTTAGAATTCTTATACAGAACTACATCAATAATGTACTGTTAGAACATTTACATTGTTTTTAAGCAAATATTGAGTCTAAGCAGGATACTTGAAAATACAAAAAATTAAAATGGGGAAGACTTAACTGTGAAGAAATATTGACTCTTAGTAAATGACTGGCTACTAAAAGATAAAGAGAACTCCTGAGATAAAAGAAGGAACAGACTTGGTTGAGAATGTATATCCCCAAACTATTTGCTTTAAGGAATTGTTTATAATATATATAACTGCTACAACTACTGCAGCATTTTAGTTTGAGAATTCTGTTTTGACATATTATTTTGTTACATTTGTATAAGAAGGCTTAATTTTGGTTTGAAAATTAATTGTGGCCTGCAAATTAATCTGTCTGTCTGTCTCTCTGTCTCACTACCATCCCTACCCAGTGGGTTATTTCACCAAGAAGAATGAAATAAGTTCACCAAGAATGAAATCAGAGATTCATTCTTTAAATGAAAGTTTAAACATAGAGATGAAGATTAATTGGACGAGAGAGCTGTGTTAGGAATCTGATTACTAACATCAAGAACAAGTTAAATAAATTTTATTTAAATTACACACATAGTAATTCAGAAATATGATTTTCCTGCCTAAGCAGGCACTTTAGTCTTCAGAGCTACCTGGCCGGCCCCATACTCTTGTATAAATATAGGTTGTGTTCCAAAAATATTGGAAACAATATTGGATTTTTGAAACCGAAAATATATTGTTTCTTTATATAGGGGTTCTTATTTAGCCCCAATATGTGTTTCTCTGTCTTTCTGATCTTGAGTTTTCTGATTCATAAATTGTAGTTTCTTCAAATAAAGGCTTTACAAATTCATTGTTTCAGTCTACTTTTTAAAACATCTAAAATAGGGAAATTCAAGAATATTGTACCATTCACTCACCTTCAATTAAAGTGGTAGTACCAGAATTATAAACCAAGTCCTGTGAAATTTTATCTAAATATGGGAAAGTTTAGAAACTTTGCTTAGTAAATATACCTCTCTGTGTATGCTTTCTGAATCCAGAAGAGTTAGAAAATTTACTTACTAGTTACTTGGCCTGAATACTTCTTGTTCTCAAGAACAGTAAATTAATGAGGTCAAGCCTTGTGATGTACCCTGACTTCTACTCTATAAATCTGCTATATTCACTTACTCAGTTATTATTGCCTGATTTTACTCTTTTCTAGGCACTGTACAAGGTGCAACAAATGACATAGTCAATGAAATATTTTTTGCCTTCTTTGAATTATCTGGAGATTAATCATGCTATGTTACATTATTGCAATATCCTTGGAAAGTTCCAAGAAAACCTCTAACCTGTATACAGTACACTTGAATTTGTAGAGGAACCTTTACATTCAGAAGCAGAATGATATTCTTTAGCCTCTAAATGGATGTTAGAAGGGCTGGGAGTGATGCCACATACTTGTAATGTCAGCACTTTGGTAGGCTGAGGCAGTAGAATTGCAAGTTCAAGATTAGCTGGGCAACTTAGTGATTCAGCAAATCCTATCTCAGAGAAAATAAAATATAAAAATGGGCTGTGATATAGCTGAGTGTAAAGGCTGTGATTTTAATCTCAAGTACCAACCACCACCAAATGAAGCAAGGTAGAGTGAAGCGGAGTGAGAAGGAAAACCAAAAACCAAAACACCAGGAAAGAGAAGTACAAAATAAGGCAAGAAGAGATCCTGGAACACAGAGGCCCTTAACAATGTAGAGTCATGTAAACTATGAAGAGGATTGAGGATGAAATTATGTGAAAAATTCCTCATACAAGTCATAGAATGTTAACCTTTGAAGGAAAATAGAAGGTTAAATCTGTGAGTTAGGGAAAACCTCAGGAGATTGGGTTTTCTCTCTCTTTTTCTTGTATAATTGGTACAGTGGGTGATGAGGTCCAGGGACAAGTTTCCGTGTTCTAGTGTGCAATGAACAAAGAATTGGATGTTGCTCACATGGTCTAGAAAAAGCAACTAAGTGTAATGAAGTAAAGGGGAAGAGACACTTGGAGCAGCCAGCACATATGGCACAAAGGAGACTGACGTGGATGGAAAGGAAGAAATGATGTGGGTTTGGAATGGGCTTGAGGGTTTAAAATGTACACTGGGTCTAATGTACCTCCTGTAGGTGTTTCAGAGCACAATTGACTACGAGCTGAGTGTGTGTGGTTTGCTTGGAGTACTGCCCAGGTTCAGGTGAGTGGAGGTGGAGTGGTTCCATAGCCCCAGTTGTCCTGACTGTAGAACTGTTTAGAAACAGGTTTGCATTTAAAGAAGATGTTGACTGAGAAAGCAAAACTTCAGACACTGGCGCGTTGGCATCCTGAGACACCTAAGAACCAACCTCCTTCTGAATCCAGTTCCCTCTGACCTTCCCTTGTTTTACCTCTACCTGATGCAGGTAGAAGTTTTCTGTAAAGTTCCTGTATTTACTTGATTCAAGCTATCAGAAGAGGACAATTTTCTTGATTCTTATAAAGATAATTTTCTTGATGTCTGATTAACCAGAAAAGGCTATAAGCTCATTATATTTTTGTTGAGAGACTACTGATTGTCAACACATCTTCACAGATATCACATATGAGAGTTTTCCATTTTAGTCTCATAGAGAACTATTTATAAATCATGGTGTATTCTAGGGACCAGAGTTTGTCTCAGGCTGTAATGTGTGCTTTGTGCCTACTGAGTTCCCTACAGATTATTTATTATTCACCTGATACTCCTTGTTCTTCCCTTCCTATATAAAAAAAAAGGATGGATAATTTCTGGGTCATTTTAGGCTAATGAGTGATTGTGTCTGTGTTCTCCCCATGCTGTGATTCCCTCCTCCCTTCTTTTCATTTGATAATGAATTAGTATATGTTTTCTCCTATTTAACCGTACTTGTCTTTTTATTTTATCAAACCAAGACAGGGTGCAGGGGAAATTTCCTTTTGTTCTCACAAAGTATAGGGTATGTATTTGAAATGCTCTGTGAATTTTATAGAACGTTGTTATAGAATAAAAATTCAATCTAGAGCAGTTTCAAGTAGGTGCAGAAAGTATAAAATAAATGCGTGTGTGGTTGCTCATCCTGACAGTAGAATGAAGGTAGGAAGTTGAATTAAAATTGGGTAGAAAGTTTCACGCAGTGAAACTTTTTTTTTTTTGTTTCCTTTATTATCTTAAAACTTTTTATCTGACCTCTGCTCAGCTCTGCACATATGTATGATAATCATTAAGGTTTATTTGCTCTAAATTTGCCTACTCTAGTTCACCCTCTTTGAACACTGAGGACAACAAAGTGATTTTTCAAGATTTTCAGTAAAACTCAAATTGTCAGCCTTTATCCAGTTCTGTACCCTTTTTCCTAAGTGATGCCAGAAGCCTCCAAGTCTACCATTTCCTCAAGTCCTAGGTGAAACAGAGCTTTGTAGATCACTTCATGATGAGATTACCTCCCCATAAGTAAGAGCCAATTGTTGTATAATGGAAGTTTGGGCAGGTGCCCTCCCCACCCACCCATGTAGAAACAGTGATCTGATGAGAGCCCAGTTGCCCCTCAAACTTCAAGGCTTCCTCTATAAATGATTCAATGTTTGACTGGACCCTGACCCACCTCAGCAAATCCTCAAGTACAGGCTTTTATCTTTTGTGAGGAGTTCAGTCTAAAGCTCTGCATCAGAGTATGTTAACATTAGTAACTCAAGGTGGAGTACTTTTTGTATTCTCCCTTACTTTCTGTTCTACCTGATAAATAAATCTGCCAATTTGTCATGTTGTTACTTACAGAAACTCTTTTTATTTAATGTGTCAAGAACCTACACAGTGGTCTGAGTTGAGATCCCTATCTTCTTTTGGGGGGACTTCCTCACATACTATCTGGTAACAATTAATTTTCTCATGCATACTCACTTAGAAATGCCTGTCAGTTAGTGCTTATCAGCAGTTTGCTACACATGATCCTGAAGTTCAAGAATTTAGGGATTTTGTGTCTTTTTTTTTTTTTTTCTGTATTCTTAGAATATTTGAAGGCTTTGTTTTAGAAGTCATTCTAGCAGTTGCTCTTATGTTTTCCAAGGATGAAAATCTTTGGCTTCCTTTTCACTAAAACCAAATTTCATTTATATTTGGAAATTTAGTTGGAGTCAATGACTGATTGATGCCCTGACTCTAACCTAGTCCCAGCCCTGAAAGACTCAGATGTTAGCACAATTTTTTTTCTGTTTTGAATTCAGTAGTGCTTTAGTTGTCTCATAGTATTATCTAAATGTTTTATATCAACATAACAGTGAACTTTTACAGTGAGTTTTCTTTTTTTACTGACTCTAGAGTTGAGAAAATGCATGAAGGAAATGGACTGTGGAATTTGAAAGATCTAGTGTTATTCCTACTTCTACATATTTATTAATACAGTGTCTATCAGCTATAAAATAATTTCTGAGAGAGGGTATGTGTATTTATAAAATTATGTACTGGGAGCATTTGAAACAGTCTTGTAAAAATTAGAGGACGAGAAATGCTTATCTTCTTTCCTTAAATCAGTAATGTTCATTTTTTGCATTCTCAAAAAGTTATGCTGCTGGGCCAGCCAGATAGCTCAGTGGATTAAAGTGCCTGCTTATATTTGATCCCAGGCATGACATCCCAGCCCTACCCCCCAGCGCATGCTGAGATGATAATTGTGACTGGGTTTGGTCGCACATGTCTGTAATCCCAGTGCTTGGGAGGCTGAAAACAGGAGGGTCACTGTAAGTCCATGCTGCCTAGTGGTAGACCCTGTACTAAATACATTAAAGAAAAAGAGTTATGCTGGTGTTAAAAATATTGCCTTTAAAAAAAAACAAAACATTTAGAAGATCATTGTGTAGGGCAGACTGGGAAGGGAAAGAATTTCCGTGAAACCAATTGATTAGTTGTATTTTTTAGGGAAGGTTCTACTGAGTGTTCAGGATCTCACCACCAGATCTGCCTTAATAGTGATCTGCCTGTTTATAGCCTTCCAAGAGCTGGAAATATAGGCACTTGCCACCATGCCCCGTCTCAATTTCTATCTCAAAGTGCCCTGGGGGTGATTGCTAGTTAAGAGGGGAGATCCATATACAGAGTTTCATTTGAGGATCAAGGATAGCATATTGCAGACTAGACAACTGGTAAATGGCAATACACAAAGCTTGAGAGACAGGCAGTCTTAATCACAATAGAAATAGCAAGAACAACTGCCACACAATGAAACCAATTACAGGAAAGGAAGGGACAAGCATAACTGGCAGATGCTAATAATAAAGAGAAACTTTCTAAGCGAGGTGACTTTGATCCTTTTTCAACTCTGTCCATGTTTTGATCTCTACCATTTCTTGCCAGTTTAAGCATGTTCTTTCTACTTTTTTAGCCACCCAAATTTCTTCCCCTTCCCCATACTTTTCCATTTTTGGGAAAAATTTGTGAAAATAAATCATGCTAGAGATGCACTTGAATTGTTTTCTAGATCATCTGGTTGACTTTGTAATAAAAAATAAAATACTACATAGCTATAATATTTCAAGGACCTTCTGTATATTTAATATTCGATATTCTTATATCAGTCTCCTGTTGCCATAACAGCACAAGGCAAAACTCAGTTTGTACAGTACTGAAATATTATTGTCATGCTTAGGTTTGCTGGTTGGCTGACTTTTTCCACATGCTCTTCATTCTTCTAAAGTAGGCTGTGTAAGTCCTCTTCTTAAGGATGCTGCAGAAATTCAAAGGAGGAATCTTGACCTGACCATATGAGTACATTTTGTGTCTACTTACAGACTGTTCTTTCACTTGCTGTTGATAAAAGTGCATGTTAGGGTTTGTGTCTAGATATACCCAAAGCCTTTTGTAGTCATGGGGTGAACTTCTAGAGTTTTTGGTCCATTCTTGGTCCAGTGCTGCTATTATTATACACGTGAGTGCTACATGGAGTAGGCAGCCTGCACGCAGCATAAAGGAGCGAAAGAGGCTTGCTCTCTGCTTTCCTCCTAGTTTGCTCTTGCTTCTTCTACTGTTTTCTACCACCATGAACTGTTTCTTTCTGCCATGTACCACTCAGCCTGGAGGGCACCCCCCCCCCCAGTATGGATTGAGGCCTCCACAAACTATGAGCCTTTTCTTCCTTAATTCTGGGTATTTTGTCTCACCGATGAAGGAAAAGTAACCATGACTTTCAGTGTAGCTTTCAGTGCTACAGGAAATGGATCATGTCTTCAGTAGAAATGGCGATGGAGTAGGAGAACTTGGAGTCTAGAATGTGCAGTGCAGTCTGTTCCAATTTGTCAGGCTCCATATCTGTCTGTATTTTGTCATAAATATGTTCTTGTAATCCTTTATTATTTTATATTCTACCACATCAGCTTCATATATTTTTATATAATTCTATATAGATTATATATTAATCATTTGAAATATATCCGGTTGGGTAATTAATGTTCCAGTTCTAACTAAATTGTTTGAGATACTGTACTTTCCCCTGAAACCACAGTCTCTGTAGATAGAACCTGAGAATCTATAGTGCTAAACAAGTTTACTTGGTTATTCTTATGTACATTAGTTTGAAAATTCCTTCCATAGTGGAAGAACATATGCATTGTTTCAGTTTTACAGTGTAATAAATATAATAGTGGTTTTGCTCATTGAGGCATTTGCACAAATGAGTACATTCCTCAGGGTATATACTTTTTTTCTGAGATCCATGATTAAATTATTAGAAATTGAAGAAGATAATAGTTTATGTAAAGAGCAGTATTTGGTTTGCTGGTAGCAGTGAGATTGTAATTAACTTTCAAGTTTTTTTAAAAGTATGTTATATTGGGACTGGCAAAATACCTTAGCAGTCTAAAGCACCTGCTTAGGCAAGCACTCAGAGACCACTCACGGTTCAATCCCCTGCACCACATGCCATGGCAGCACCCTGTAGCCCCCAGGGTGGGCTGAGTGGGCCACCGGGAAAAAAAAAATGTGTTGCATTCATTAAATGAAAACATTAGATAAAAAGAATTTCTGTAATACTTTTATGTTTAATTCATAATTTTGGATATTACCTAACCTAACCATGATTCTCTTTGTTTGTTTTTGGTACTTTTCTAAATGAAAGTTGAAAAATTCAAAAGTTTAAAAAGAATTTTAATTTTCCTATTTCAGCCCTGTAAATTTGGCAGTTTTATTTTCATTCTACTGTTTTGATACTTCCTGACATTTTATATGAATACTTATATACTTACTATGCATTATTATTGGGTGATTTTGGAAATTTTAGCACTTCAATAAAATTTTTATGGAAATGAAGTTCTTTTATGACATGGTAAATACCACCTGTGTCTAGTATATATTCTTCTGTTTTAGCTTTTTTAAATTAAACCCTTGATTTGATTTTGAAGGCATGTTTTTGCCTTACTGAAATTCATCTTCTGACCTACTTTGCAGCTGTGTGTCATGCGGTTTTGCTTATTGAGGCATAAAGTGGAAGCTCTAGGTGGGGCCTGTTACAGATGGCAAATTCATTAGGCAGACACTGTCCTCTACCCTTCCCTTTACTCTACCTAGGACTTGCACACGATGTTGGTGGCCAGGAAATAACAAAGAGAATGGAGAACTGCAGAGTGAAACCATCTTTGAAAAAGCTTTTTCCTTAAGTGCATTTTAATGTTCTTCTGTAGTTACCTACCTAGTGCATGAAGAGAAATTAGTAGTATAAATATCTTGTGTGTATGTATATTGCTTTTGTATTCTTTTTTCCTTTCTCTCATCTCATATTCTTCCCTTTTGAGCAGTTTTTCCATTTTATAATAACCGTTGTACATTTTGGATATGTACTCAATTTCTCACACTAGAAGACAATATCATCTTTACACATTTGGTTTATTTCAAATATTCGAATCTGAGCATGGTGCTGCGTGCCTGTAATCCCAGCTCTCGGGAGGCTGAACATAGGCAGATCACTAATAGTCTGATCTATGCAGTGAGGGCTTGTAGACCCTTACTAAAATACAAAAACAAACAAACAAAAAACAAATATGGACTCAAGTTGTATCCATTTACCTGTAAGTATCTCTAGTTTATCCTTCCTTATGGCTGCATAGTACTCCATTTTATAAAAAGGCCACACAGGTAATGGGCATTTGGGTTGTTTCCAAGATCTTATTATGGATTGAGATGGGGTAAACATAACTGCACATAAGCATTGCTGTGGTATGATCTTTGTATTTTTCTGAGAAGATACTGAGAAAGGTAATAGCTGGGTCAAATGGGACCTCCATTTCTAGTTTTTTAAGGAATCTCCAAACTGATTCCCACAGTGGTTGGACCAGTCTGTATTCCCACCAACAATGGAGAAAGGATCCTTTTCTCCCACAGCCCCTCCAGCATTTGTTAGTGGTCAATTCCTTGATAATAGCCTTTCTTTCTAAGATGAGATGGCATCTTTGTGTTTTAATTTGCATCTCTTGAATGAACAGTGATGTCAAACATTTTTTAATATATTTATTTGCTTCTCAGATTTCTTCATCAGGGAAGTGTACATTCATCTCCAATGCCCATTTTTGGATTGTGTCTTTAAATTTGGGAGATTGATTTTTTTTTTTTTTTTGAGTTCCTTATATGTTCTGGATAGTAATCCTTTGAGGAATAGCTTGCAAACATCTTTTCTTACATTGTGGGTTGTCTTTTGACTTTGTTGGCAGTTTCTCTTGGTGTGCCAAAGGTTTTTAATAAGATGAGGTGCCAGTTGTTGATTCTTAGTGATAGTCACTGTGCAATCAGGGTTTTATTCATGAAGTCTTTTCCTACACCAGTATCATTAAGAGTTTTACCCAGTCTTTCTTCCAGCAGATTTTGTGATAGTTTAAATATTTATGTATTTGATCCAGTTTAGTGCATGGTGAAAGATAATGGCGCATGTACAAAGCCAGTTTTTCTAGCATTATCTATTAAAGAGTCTATCTATCATCTATTGAGTATATTCAACACTTTCATCAAAGACAAGATGACTGAATGTGTCTGGGGGTGGTTTCTATATCATTTCATCTTGATCTTCAGGTTTTTTTTGTTTTTGCCAGTGTCACACCTCTTATCACAACAGCTTTATTGTATAATTTTTCTTTCTTTTTTTTTTTTTTTTTTGTTTTGTGGAACTTGGGATTGAACTCAGGCCCTTGTGCTTGCAGGGGATGTGCTTATTCTACTGAGCCATCTCCCCGGCCCCGATTGTATAATTTCAAGTCAGGAATTGTGATGGCCCCTGCTTGCCTTTATTGCCTAGAATTGCAATTGTAGGCCTCTTCTGGTTCCACATGAATTTCAGCAATATTTTCTCTAATTCTGTGAGATATGCTTTTGGAATTTTTATTGGAATTACATTAAATCTGCATAACACTTTTGGAAGTATGGTCATTTTCACTATATCCCCCCAACAACTAGGGATATTTTTCCATTTATTGATACGCTCTTCAGTCTTCTTTTCAAAGTACTGTGGTTTTCATTGTACAGGTCTTTTGCATCCTTTGTTAGATTGATTCCTAGATATTTCTTTTGGGTGTTATTGTGAAAGGTATCGTTTTCATAATTTTCCTGAGTTTGTTATTCATATATAGGAAGGCTGTCTGTTTTTGAATGTTGACTTTGTATCCAGCTATGCTACTGAATTTGGTTATTAAATCTAGCGTTTTTTTACTGGAGTTTTGAGATCTTCCATGTAGAGTATCCTGACCCCTCTAAATAATGATATTTAACTTTTCCTTTCTGGTTGTTATTCCTTTTCTTTCTTTTTTTTTTTCTTTTTCTTTCTCTTGTCTAATTGCCCTGGCTAAAATTTCCAAGATTATGTTTAGAGTGGAAATAGTTCACATTTTTGTCTTGTTCCTGACTTTAGAATGAAAGCTTTGTTATTATTTAGTATGATATTGGCTGTTGGTTTGTCATAAATGGCTTTTATCAGATTGATGCAAAGACAATCTATTCTGATTTTCATTAGGATTTTTATCATGAATGGGTGCTTGACTTTGTCAAAAGCTTTTTATACATCTGTTGAGATGATCATATGTTTTTTATCCTTGGCTTGTTAATATGGTGTATATATTACATTTGTTTATATATATTGGATCATCTCTGCATCCCTGGGGTAAATGGCACTTGATCATGGTATATAATTATTTTGATGATTTGCTGCATTCTGTTTGCTGGTATCTTATTGAGAAGTTTTGCATCTATCCTCATTAGCAAGATTGGTCTGTAGTTTTCTTTCTTAGTTGGAGCATTCTTTGATTTTGGTATGACAGTAATGCTTGCTTCCAGGAATGAAGTTTGGGAGTATTATTTCCCTTTTAGTTTCATTAAGAATTTGAAAAATAGTGATACTAGGTCTTCTCCAAATTTCTTACAGAATTCAGCAGTGAATCCATTGGGGACTGGGCTTTTCTTTGTTGGTAGATTTTAATTATGTATTTGATTTCATTGATATTTGTTTATTTAGGATTTTTTATATGTTTTTTTTTTGGTGGAACCGGGGATTGAGTGCAGCAAGGCCCTTGTGCTTGCCAGGGAAGTGCTTATTCCACTGAGTCATCTCCCTTCTTGATTCAACTTTAAGATGTATCTCAGAATCTGTCCATTATTTTGCATTTTCCATCTTACTGGAATACACATTCTCAAAGTAGGTATTTCTGGAGGGTCAGTTGCGATTCACTCTTCTCATTCCCAACTTTGTGGATGTGAGTTTTTTCTTAACTACTTTTGATGAGGTTGGAAAGTGTGTGTCAATTTTTTTTTTGTTTGTTTTTAATCTTTCAAAGAAACGATTCTTTGATTTACTAAGTCCTTGTATTTTTTTTAGTCTGCAGTGAATTAATTTCTGCTCTGATCTTTGTTAGTTCCTCCCTTACAAGAGCTTTTGGCTTAGCCTGCTCTTTTTCTAAAGGTTTGAGGTTCACCATTAAGTTGTTTATTCTTATCCTGTTTTCCTGACATGTAGGTATTCACTGCTACAATTTAACTTTTTAGGGTAGCTTTCATTGTGTTCCATAAGTTCTGGTATGTTGTATTGTCATCATTAAATTGTACAAACGGTCTAATTTTTTTTCTTTCATCTGTGACACATTGATTATTCAGGAGGGTATTACTTAATTTCCATGTGTTTATGAAGTTCTTGTGATTTCTTTGGCCGTTTCTAATTTCATTGCTCTATGGTCTGATAATATGCATGGGATTATGTCAGTTCTTTGTACTTATACATGTTCTATGAGCTAGTATGTGGTTTACTTTGCAGTGTGCAGCTGACAACATATTCTGATGTCAGGTGAAACATTCTGTAGACATCTATTAAGTTCCTGTGTTCAATAGTTTGGTTTAGTTTTAATGTTTCATTGTTGATTTTTCTTTCTTTTTTTTTTTTTTTTTTGGCCTAGTTGATCTGTGTTTTTGGGACAGTGGGGTATTGTGATCCCCTTATATAGCTGTATTAGTTCTTATTTGCTATTTCACGTTTGTTAGTATTTGTCTTACATAGCTGAATGCACTGGTATTTGGTGCATATATATTTATGATTGTTCCCTTTATAAGGATGTAGTGACCTTATTTATCTCTCTTAATCAGTCTTGGAATGAATTTCACATTGTCTGCAAATGGAATAGCTACCCCTGCTTTTTTTTGTTTCCTATCACATGGAGTATTGTTTTTTATCCTTTGACTTTTGGTCTGTGATTTCTTTTTGAATTAAATGCTTGTATATAGCATATTGTTTGATCTTGCTTCTTGATCCATTTTGCAAGTCTGTGTCTTTTGATTAGTGAATTTAGACCCTGAATATTAATAGGTATAACTGATGTGTATTGACTTATTCATATTGTGTTATTTTCTTGTTCTTGGGTACCACCACCACTATTTGTCTTGCCTGGTGGAACTCCTGTTGAGGTTCATTGAGTGACAGTCCTTGTTATCTCTCTCTAGAATATCCTTGAGAATATTTTGTAGTTTGATTTGGTGATTATAAATTTACATAGCTGTTCTTTGTCATGGAAGTATCTTATTTTTTCCATCACTTTTACAAGGTAATTGTGTGGGGTACACTAATCAACCTGTAGAACCTGATTCTAATTCACTCTGAGTTATCCTTAAGTTGAGGTTTTGTGCTGAGAAGTCAGCTGTGATTCTGTTGACTTTTTTTTTTATAAATGATTTGTTTCTTTTTTATTTATTGTTTTGATTTGTTTCTTTTAAAGAGGCTATTTTTAAGTTGAATTTCTGGAATCTTGACTATGATACACCTGGCTATAGATATTTTATCTTATTGTGGCTAATTGGAGTTTTATATGCCTCACTTAATGTATGTCAAATTCTTTTTTCCTAATAGGGGACTTTTTTTACTGTGATGTCTGTGAACAGTTTTGTTTTTTTTTTTTTTTTTTTGGCTGTACAAGGGATTGAACTCAAGCCCTTGCACTTGCCAGAAAAATGCTTATTTTACTGAGCCATCTCCCTGGCTCCAGGTTTTGTTTTGTTTTTCCTTATTTGTTTGGTTTTGTATCATTTGTGCTATCTTTTGCTTTTTCATTGACTTTAGTCAATCTTAAGTTGTTCTTCCTTCTTCATTTAGCAGCTGCTGGACTGATTTCTTATGGTCCCTTACTATTTTAAAGAAAAGACCTTTCATGATTGCTAACTGTTGTCTATATCTGAGATCTTGTACCCATATTGGTTTAATATACTGTGGATACTTTCAGTGGAATTTTATTTTCCTAGATGTCTACTGGAATTTGTTTTAGGGATTCCATTTCTTTCCCATGCTGAACATTTTTCTCATTTTTTAAAAGTTCTGAGGTGGATACATGTAAATTTGCTCTGGTGGGTTGCTTTAATGCTAGTATTTAGAACCCTGACTATACCTCAGAGGTATCTTCTTGTTTTAGCTGTATTTCGTGTTTTGAGTCTGTTGCATGATCATATCTCCTCAATTTGTTGGGACTGAGAAGTTGCTGCCTGCTGTACCTAGCCCCTGCTTCTTTGGCATTGTACTACAGTATTTTTTATAACTTTTAGGCTCAGAGTTATAGAATGACAAGAAGAATAATTGTTTAGAAAGTTGTGCCATTTTTGGATAAAGGGGAACTGTCAGCAATAATAATAGCATCAAACAGCCTAGAAAACTACAAACTGAGGTAACCATTAATTTTTCATCGTTAACTTTATGAACTAGATTTGTGGTTATCTAACAAAGTCTAAAACCAGAAAAATACATGTCATGTAGTTTATGAATCCTTAATCCTCAGTAGTTAAAATTTAAAAAGGGTTAGGGACAAAATAGAGAAGTAGAAGAGGAGATTAAAAGTAAGGTTGAGGGCCCGCGAGATAGCTCAGCAGATTAAGCCTGATTAGGCAAGTGCAGGGACCAGGGTCCAATCCCCTACCCCACTGCCATGCTGGAGCCCTGAGCTGGCCACTGTGACTAGATGTTGGTGGCACATGCCTGTAATCCCAGTGCTGGGGAGGCTGAAAACAAGAGAGTCTGAGCTGCATAGTGAGACCCTGTACCAAATACATTGAAAAAAAAAAAAAAAGATTCAAGGACAAAGGGGGATCAAGCTAACTTTGGGAACCTGGTGCAGACAAGTAAAGGACAAGAGAGAAAGAAGAGATAAATAGAAGAGAATAACAACCAAAAAGGGGCAGAAACCATGTTTTTATACTTATATAAAATAAGATGAAACAATCAAAGGGTAGAAAAAAGAAAAAAATAATAAAACAAGAGAAAAAACAAACAATAAAAATCCACGTCCAGGTTTGTTTCCTGATCCATTTTCCTTTTCCCAGCAATCCAGCAGCAGTTTTTTGGCAGGGTAGTATATAATCTCGGCAAGCCTGCACCTCTGCCTGAGGCCAGACTTATTCACACCCTGCAGCTGTCCGAGTACCTTCCATGGGCCTGGGCCCAGTTAGAGCCATTAGATGGAGCCAGCAGCTGCTCTGAATTCTGAGCTCAGCTGGTCCCTCTCTAATTGCTGTTCCACTTGGGACTACTGAGGCCTTAGCACTCACCACCAGCTAATGCAGACATTCACGTCCCCTGCTCCCCTCCACTGTTCCCCTCCACTGCTGCATCTTTGTGTGAAGGGGCTGCTGCGTTGCCAGCAGTCACTGTGTTCACAGGTTTGAACTGCTCTTCTCAAGCAGTGAGTCCCATCTCATAAAAGATGCCTCTGGCTATCTCCTTCATTGAAAGCTCATTTTCTCTGGGCTTCACTTCGCACTGTAGATCCTTCCTGGAACCAGGACACCCACTTCTCTCCTTTTCTTCCTTGTGTTATATTTCACCATCTGGACAGCAGCTCTCAGAGAGCCTCTTTCTCTGCTGCCTACCACTCTGCCATCTTGGTGCTCCTATGTCCTTGTGGGCAAGGTTGTGTACATTGTAATCCCCGCACCTGGGGGCTGCGGCAGGAGGATTGCTGCAAGTTCAGGACCTGCCTGGTCTATACAGTGAGACGCTGTAGGTGAAGTTCTCCTGAACCTGGGCCTGTGTCACTGTTCTTGTCTTCTGTACTGGGCCCTTCACTCTCCTGGCTCGCAGCCTTGTCATTGTCATGCTGGAAGTCAGAATGCCTGCTGCAGCACTGATGAGAAAGGTACCTTCACTTTGAAGTGAGGTGTTGGGACATGAAGAGCATTTCACCTGTAAACAGTCTTCAGAGAAGTTGTGAAATGTCAGGCAAAGCAGCAGTAGCCGGCTCTGCAGTCCTGGTCCCCGATTAGGAATCATCTGCTGGCTGAGATCCCTGCTGGAAGCCGGTGCTGCTTTTGTGGAACATCCTTCCATGGTCATGTCTTGCATTTCATCTTTAGAAGCAGAATGGAGTAAGGGCTTTCTATCTCAGGGTTCATTTTTTCTAAAGAATGAAATTTGTTCCATATCTCATTCTGTTTTCTACTTAAAACTTTTATTTCACTTCTTGTATATTTAAATAAAACTTTTATTTCATTTCTTGTATATAGTATAATGATTTGGCTTTTATCTTCCTCTAGCATCAGCAGACATTTTTGAATCAACTGAGAGAAATTACTGGGATTAATGACACCCAGATACTGCAGCAAGCCTTGAAGGTATGCCCTTTATTTTACGATATAGTTTGTGGTGTACCTTCATCTCTGTGTGTACTGTATTTCAAAGTTGAGTTTTTGATATCTGTCATGTAGTTTTGGCATAGATGAATGGACTTCTATCAGTTGGGAACTTCCTTTAATATGTTACAGTTGGAAGCATGCCATCTTTCATCAGTGCAGTCTTCCATGATACCTAGAAAAATACTTCTTTATCTAGGGCATGCTTTTCTTGCAAAATTGTGGAATGTGAATCTTAGTGTTAATGAATGCTTTTACTCAGAAGCTATGACTTTAGATTTTAAAATGAAGTTAAAGATGACGTGGTTAAAGGAGGAGGTGCAGAAGGGAAATGTAGAAAAACTTCAGGGTTAGAAATTTAAATGCTTTTCTTCCCAAGAAGAAATAAAGTTTTTCAATACAGCTAATTACACCTTAAGATGTTCAACTTTGGAACTTAGTGGTATGCGTAATAAGTATACTTGCATTTTAAATACATTTGCATTTCCACACACTTGCCATCATGGGTCAGATGACATGGGTAATTCACAGTCAAAAAGATCAAATGTATGCGTAATGTTCAACAGAGAATAAACTTATTTGTATATTGCTATTAAAGAATAAAAGCTTTATAGCGTTTTCCATTATCATCTCATGTGTAGCTTTAATCTTCTGAAGCTTAATCCAAGAGATAAAGTTTATTATGTAATTCATGATTCTGATCCAAAGGTTCTTTGTAGATTATGTTGGAGATGACTATAATCAGAATCCTCATAGTGATAATACCTTGCATTTATAAAACAGCTAATAATACTGAGTACTTTATGTGGGCTAACTCATCATCATAGCTCTGTCAGATAAATATTATTTTTAACTCCCTTTTTGAAAATTTTGGAAACAGAGGTTATTTATCCCAAGCTCACACAGCCAGTGTGTATTATAGCAGGCCCAGGGATCAAGCCCCGACTAATCCACTGAGTTATTGGTCCAGTAGAGCTTGGAATAGAAGCCTGAGCAGCCTGATCCCAGGTGCTGTACCAACTTTCTGTCTCCTCCTTCTACTAGAAGTTTTGTTTTATCTTATTTTCCTATAGGGAAGGTGATAAAGTGGTGCTGTCTAGGGCATTTTTGCAATAATTATAAAGCCACTGGAGAGGAAACAAAAATATTGCAGCTCAGTGTTTATAATGATGACATTTTGATGATTGTTAGCCCTTGAGTGTCTATTTTCGGAAAGTACATTTTTCAGCATATCACAAAATATGAGGCTGTAGCCCATCACTTTGCCAGGGTAAATTAGAAAAGCCTATTATTTTTAACTTGAGAAGTATTGATCACATTAAATCATATCCACATTTCCTTTAATTTGTGTGAGCGTTGTTCTTTTTGTTTGTCCCAAACTTCTGTTTCGGTTGTGCTTGAGAGAAAGCACTGTACTTAAACCTTAATTCTTACTCATTATAAATATATATTATCTGTAATAAGTTGATTCTCTTAATAATGTATAGAAAAGGTATTTAGTTTTGGGAACCACATAGCCTTAATTAATTTCAACATTTTTATTTTGGGGATTTATTTTTAGCCTTACAAAGTAAATGACCTTCAAGGTGTGAATTTCTTAACAAATCTATTTTTTTATTATATGAAATGGCATATTTCTTGGCACATAGTGAATGCTTAAGAAATATTCATTATCATTGTAATTTGTTTTTGATTAGCTTACTTAGCTAAAAATATTTTATATCCATTGTGTTAGCTTTCTATGGCTAGCACAAAATACTTGAAAAAAGCCATGAGGCTGCAATGGTTTATTTGTAGTGTTGGGGACTGAACCCTGCTATGTCTCCAGACTTTTCCTTATCCCTTAAGATCAGATCTCATGAAGTCACTAAATTCTCTATGCAAGACTCAGAATTGCTGTTCTCATGCCTCAGCCTCCAAGAGTGCTGAAATCAAAGGCATGAGCCACCTTTCATGGCTACATTTATTTTGGCTTATGGTTTGAGGGGTTTTAATCTATGGTAAACTGGCTCTGTTGCTTTTAGGCCTATGGCAAGATAGAAATATTGCAACTAAATCTTGAGAATGGAGGAAAAGCTATTCACTTAGTGGTAGCTAGTAAGGAATGGGCTGGGGAGGAAAGACAGACAGACATGACATATTTGTTATGTCTTTTAGTTAGGTCTCACCTCTTAAATTTCCATCACTTCCCAGTGAAGACATCACATTACTAATTTGTTACAGGATTAATCACATCAGTGAAGTTAGAACCCAAGTGATTTACTCACCTTCCAAAACCCCCTTGACTGGCAATAAAGCTGTTAGTATATGGTCTTTGGGGAGCATCTATATATCCAAACCATAACAACACATGTTTTGAGTATATCCTGTAAGAGTCATATAATGATCATGAAGGTAACATTTTAAAGCAGTGGTGCTTTGCAAATGATACTCTTCACTGTCCTTTCCTCACTGATGCTAGAATTAGAGTTGGGAAAGGTTTGAGGAATCCATTCTTTTAGTTGCTTAGGTGTCATAGCTTGGGGTTTTGTAAGGGGAACAATACAATATAGAACACATTGTATAAGATTATTTATACTAGTCACCCAAAGAATCATACAAAAGAGAGTGTAAAAAATCTGTCCATACATTAAATACCAAAAAAATCCAGCTGAGGGCCTGGTCCCACAATAATGTCCTGCAAGAATCCAGCTGAAGACTTGGAACTCATCATGCCTCCCAAGAGCCCAAATGGAGATCTAGAGCTCATGACAGTGTTTCATGCAGGCCTGCTTTATGGATCTATGCTGGGAAGAGCCAAAGGTCAGCTAGAAAGTCTATGCCCGCTGGATAAAGGATCTGTACCACTACTCTGGAGTCAAGAAGCTACAATGTAAGAACTGGAGCTCTCCCTAAAAGTACCATGGCCATCTTCAGCAACAGTGAGATTTGGAGCTCCTCTGATAATGATGAAAGCTGAGTTCCCATTAGGAAAGCCAACACAGTGAGCTTCATCAAAACACTGAGCCATACACCATCTTCCCCTCCAGAGCCAGGAAGCGATGCTCAAAGAGAGGACCACAACTCCCCCAAAATGAACTGTATCCATTCTCAATGATGAGGTCCTAAGATCCTCCAATGAGAACAACCAAGTTCACCAGGAAAGCCTGCATGACAAGGTCACCCAGCAGAATAGCAGAAGAGAACCAGAAGCTCCCAAGAGCTCCTCAGTACCTTACAAACAGCTTCTAACAAGTCTCCTCTTTTCTGTTTCTGCCTCTTGCTGCTGGCAGCAAACCTCAGGTGGGCCTCCCAAACCCAGCACCGTGCTAGTTCAGTTCAGCTGGGTGTTACAAGTTGACCACCAGTTAGTTCGGACTCTACCACATTAGGCTTCAATCTTAGAACTGTCCTAATCTTCTGTCAGATTCTGCATACAGTGGTGTATAATGATCTACTCTCTGATTATGTTCTTTTTCTCTAGTTGTCCATTCTTAACATGTAGCCAAAATAAACCTTTTAAAATACTGACCATACCATGGCATTCCTGTTCAAAACCCTTCACTGCCCTCCTTTCACACCCAAGTGTGTGCTGAATTTCTTAGGACCTGTCATGTCCTGGCCTTTTATTATAAAGGAAGTTATTATTAATATCTGGATTTCTCTTTTTTCAGTTGTCGTAGAGCTAGTGTTATATTTCATTTATCATTAATCATGTAAACAAAGTAAATTTAAAACTGGACAAATGTCATTATTTTCTTGCTTCAACAATCCTCAGTTAACTCTAGTGTTGTTCTTCTTAATGTCTGAATACTTTGTCCAGTTCTGCTTTTAATGAGAACTAAGTGAAAGGTTTTTTAATACATTGTAGGATTGTCTTTTTGATAGTATTCAGTACAATATTGTCCACGTGCTCTCTATTTCCATCCTGTCAGAAGCCTCAATAGCTTTTGCTGTTTTCTTCATACCAGTCCTTGACATTTTGCTTAATTTTTCCTCAGATATCCATTCATACCCATAGTATAGGTACTATCTTTTATTATCCTTGTTTGAAGAAGTAGCGTATTAAATACTTTTTACTCTTACTAAAAAGTCAAGTTCTAGAAAATTTTTAGTTCATTCACTAAAAAGTATATATGTGATTAACTGAATAGAAAACTAAAAAATTGAGATAATTGAATTTTACATTAATTAGCTTCAAATAATAAAAGAATTACTATTAAAATATATTTTGTATGTGATAAATTCATATTCTGCAATTAGTCATATATAGAATAACTAAGTAGTTTTGTTATAAATTATTGATTATGAGGAAAATTGAGTAAATTTTGTGAAAATGTAATAAATTATTTGAAAACATTGGCTGTTCATGTCTTGATATTTGAAGGACAGTAATGGAAACTTGGAATTAGCAGTGGCTTTTCTTACTGCAAAGAATGCCAAGAGCCCTCAACAGGAAGAGACAACTTACTACCAAACAGCGCTTCCTGGCAATGATAGATACATCAGTGTGGGGAGTCAAGCAGATACAAGTAAGTTTCTTTCTTTTTTTTTTTCCCCCTTAATATTTTAATAGAAATGTACTGAAAATTTTTATTGATAAGATATTAATTTTGCTTAAGCAAAAATAGGAAACAACAAAATTAAATTTCGCTTTCCTTTTAATGTGGTACAAATAGCATAATATTTTTATTAGCCACAATATTGTTTTAATTCCAAATTCAAGGTAAGAGATTTTTCTTAAGTTATATATTTTGTGATGAGCATTTTATGTAGCATTCATTGCTTTGAAGTGTAGAGTAACAGCTATCGTATTTATAAGAAGTGTTTGGAATTTTAAGTGGGCACAGTCACTTGTTTTATGGCTGTTAAGTGTTGTTAGAGGCCTCATTTTTTTAAGGTAAAATAACTGTTTCCATTACTGATGGGTTTACCTTTTAGTGAAATTTCCATTTTTTTTCACCCCTCTCTCAAAGTTTTGGGTATAAGGATTATTATTTTGTAACAAAATTGTGTTTTTGAGAAAGATATTTTAGAAACATACAGACACACATAATACATATGGAAGATCTTACATGGCACAGTAGGTTCTCTTCAGAATGTGTATACTCTGTACTTACATATAGCACTCCATTTTTAATAATGTACTCAGTTAACTTCCATATTTCATCATGGTTTTAGTAACTATACTGTTGGGCTAAGGGTGTAGCTCAGTGATAAAACATATTTTGCCAAAGTAAGGCCCTGGGTTCATGTTTACCTCCCTCTCAAGAAAATATACCATATAAGCATTATAGATTTGAGTAGTTTATTAACATGTATTCAAGAACTTCTGATATTATTTATAGACCTTGTCATAATTGAAAATCTAAAAAAGCCCCATTTATATCTAAGAGAATTGAGAACATATCTCATAGATACTAGGTAAAGGAAGTTTTTTGTATAGGAGACAGCCTCACTGTGACTTGGCCCCATCTGTTTTTTCCAGCCCCATTTTCTGTTGTTTGCTCTTCCCATTCTGCACTGTACTAATAACTTACTTGATTTCTTGTACACTTGCTGGTCTGTCAGGAATCCTGTCTAACCCTTTTTTTTTCTTAGAATAACTGATTCATGTGTTAGGAGAGTTAGCTTAGGTTCTGCCTCCTTGCTTTCTCTGGTCTCTTATTTGGATCAAATGCTTTGCTAGATCTGTGCATCTAAGAAGTACTATTATTTTGAAGTTATTTGCTTAAACATTGTTGATGCTCAAAAAATACTTGTTGAATTATAATATGTGTAGAAAATCTCTGAAGATAAATGAAAGGGATGAGGTTGAAACATTTTTTGGAAGAAGTTGGTAACACAGAAATTAGGATTTGGTATTTAAGAATAATATCTTATTTCTTTCAAGGTTTTAAGGCTTGGAGTTGGAAAAAGAAACAGGAAGTAAAATGAATGGATCATTTGTTTGAAAACAAGAGTGAACAAGAAGTTTAACAGTCTGTGTTCTAGTGGAGAAAAATATTTTAAAGTATAGTTTTCAGTTCAGTATACTTTGTGATATAAAAATGGCATACTCTGTGGCAGAGGGGAAAATTAGAATTATAAGACTGTCATAAGCAAAAAGAGGTGTCTTATTTGTTGTATGAAAGAGAAAGTACTGCTAAGTCAAGTGTTAATACCATCCAGACTTCTGTTATGGAATAGTGAAAACATTATGGAAGGAAAAAATTAATTTGGATAGATATCCTTAGGGAGAAACAACTCAATGTCAGAAGGAATGTGTTGCATTATCTCATAATTAGACTTTTTTTTTTCTTTGTTCATGTCTTGAAAAGTATTCACTGGTTTTATTTTACACTTGAAATAGAAAAGAGAGAATCAGAGTTTTTGGTTCTGTCCTGGTGGTGGTCACATTGAGTAAACTGCTTGCTGTTGTGCTCTTTATTTGCTTATAAAGTAATTTTTCTTACTAAGATGCTTACTAGGATAGTGTCCATAAAATTGATTGAGCAGCAAGCTAGTAGCCATTTAATGTAATTATTATAGTTACAAAGCAAAAGAAAAATAGCTGATAAAGTAACTATTCTTCCTTTTAATATATTTTTACCATGTTTTATAAGGATCTAAGAAGCATTGTTCTTTAATGAAGTACTAGTCTTAATTGACTAAATTTCGTAGTGTTTTATATTGTGTTGAATGATTTAAAATTGATGTAGAGATGGCAGATATTTTAAAAATAATTTTTGTAATTGTATTTGTTTTAGAGAAGTGAAGTTTCTTTTTATTTTGTTTGTTTTGTTTAACTTGGAAGAACTAGTTAAGACTTACATTTGGATTGGAAAGACAGGGAATGAATCTGTATTTAAGTGCAGGCCTTTGCTGAAAAACTGTGGTGAATGAAAAGGAATGATCAGACTATGAGCACGTTTACAAGCAATTTTCTTTGCATCATCTTGCAGGTGATGAATTATTTTTTCCTGTCTCCAAGCAATTGTTGAAAATCAACTTTCCAAGGCAGGCAAAGTAGCTCAGTGGATTAAAGCCCCGGCTTAGGCAGGGGCTGGAGCCAGGAGTTCCATCCTGGGCTCCGCCCTGGGACCCACTGTCTCAGATTGAGATTGAGTGTGGTGGTGCAGACATGTAATCTCAGCCCTTTGGAGGCTGTAAACAGGAGGATCACTATGAGTCCGATCTATACATTAAGACCTTGTAGACCCTGTAGATCCTGTCCTAAATACAAAAAAGAAAAGAAATCAACTTTCATAGCATTTTTTTCAGTGTTACATAGAATTCATTATCATTTTAAAATTATGATACTTTAATTCTTTCAAACATGTTATATGTTTATTTTTGTTTATTTTTAACTCTTGGAAGAATTAGTTAAGACTTACATTTGGATTGGAAAGACAAAAAATGAATTTTTTATTTTATTTTTTCTAATTATAAAATCTCTTACAACTAAAACTTAAAAATGAATGAAGTCATGATTACTTTAGGCATGTCATCTGTGTAGCTGTGATAAAACAGCTATAGTTTTATTTATTTATTTATTTGCATAACTGGGGATTGAACTCAGACCCTTGTGCTTGCCAGGCAAGTGTTTATTCTGCTGAGCCATCTCCCCAAACAGCTATAGTTTTAAGAGAAAAAAAAAATTAATACTATATATGTGTACTGTTTGGTATTTTTTATTCTTGGATTTCTAGGGGTTGAACCTAGGCCTTCACACTGAGTTGCACCCATAGCCCTTTAAAGTTTTTAAAATTTTGAGACAGATTGTTAACAAGTTGTTTAGGCTGGCTTTGGGCTGAAGATAGTCAGCTACAGCCTTCCAAAAGCTTGGTCTATGTTTATATAACATACAAAATAGTTAGAAACAATTGACTGTCTGTTAGAAGGAACATAACTTTTTTTGGTGACTTGAAATAGTATAATGTTTCCGTAAGGTCATTTGGTACTTATTGGGGAATTTTTACATGTATATATCCTGATGTATCAAAGGCGCTTGTAAATTGTCAGTGGGCTTGAACAGTACATTTTTAAAATAGGAACATAATTACATTTTCAGTGGTAACTGAATTAATTGTGCTTTTTTAGTCACCTTTCTTGATAGAAATTTTTATAGGTTGTGCTTTGCATAATAGGGAATTTAGAAGTAATGTTTCTAGTGTCTTTACATTATTTTGGTGATATCGTGTTCAATTTTAGCAGAAGGTCAGAATCATTTGTAATAAAGTTAGTAAAAATTCTAAGCAACTTTTTATTGCTTGGCTCTCCAGTTCAGATTAGATGATGCTAATGCTGATTGTGAAATGAAAGCCTTCTCTTTCCAGCTTACGTTGGGACAATGGAGTTAGCATTTTATAGTCAAGAACACTAATGAAAATGGGGCTAGGATACAGTGCAAGGTAGTTATGATTATAGTAGATGTACTTAATAGAGGAAAAATTGTTAAGTTTTTTATCTTGGCAAACTCTTATCATAGGCATGGCAGCACAAAGCTTTTGCCCAATTTGAAATCTAATAGTACTACCTTTTATTTCATAATCATTAAATTGTTTTGAACTTTTTTAAAACAGGAAAAAAACAGTATATGTCTACCAGAACAAGATGTGCTACAATTGAGCAGTCAAAGTATGGATCAAAAGATAAGAGGGATTTGGGTAGGTAATGTTGAAACAGAAAGTAATGACATACTTTTACTTAAGTTTTAGTGGAGTTTTTATATCTAAGTGCTAAGTTCAAAAATTTAAAGTTGTACAGCATTTTCCCTGCAATAAATTGGGAAAGTTGTATTCAAAGTGAGAAAACCTTAGGTTCTCTTCTAGAATTCTGGTTATAATTATATTGGTTGGCCAGATAAAAACTGATTTAATGCAGTGCATGATAAACCCATTTCATTCCAGTGTTTGTACCTTTTCTGAGGATAAATTGGTTACTATTTATTAAGCAGCTAAAGATTATATTAATTGAATATTGGTATTTTTTCCATTTACAAACTGTTAAGTAAGTTCAGATAGAAAAAAAGAACACATAAGTTAAATGTCTTTCTTTTGATATTTCTCATACCTCACATGTTTTGGTTATCCTAGCAGGGAAGGCTAAGCTTCAGAATGAAATGCTACATGATCTAATGGTGCTTATAATAGCTTAGATGTGACTAAGTAGTTCAGACTGATTAACTATTCTGTTAGTACAGTGAACTATATAGTATGGCATACAACTTTCTGAATTGTTTCTTCCTTTTGATTTGAAACAGGGTTTCATAAAGTGAATAGTGAGGCCATAACCTGATTGAAGGTGAGAGAGTGAGGTTAAGATCCATAGTATTCTTATTTCCAATCTGTTGAACATCCCTTTTATTCATATGTACCTTCTTAAGGATATCCTCATCTTCTTATAGCTCAGGTTTGTGTGCTTACTTATTTTTAATCTTTCAAAACAGTCATTCAATTTGCAGTTTCGTTAATATTTGTATGTGCCCTTTTAAAAAGTATTGTTCCTTGCCATGATACATATTCTTATTATAACTCTCCTCAAACCATTGTTCAGCACTCTTTAACTGTCCAAAGTGAACATGTTCTGCTCATGTCACTTTACTGCCTAGAAATCTTTGCTGTGGGAAATATAAATTTGGCCTGTTAAAATTTCCCTTTGGCTTGTTTTCATGTGTATAAGAGAACAGTAGAAGACTATTTTCTTTCTCTTAATCAAATCATTGAACCATTACAGTTTAATGAGATTATGGGCTGACCAGGCATTTGAATGAACTTGGAAATGTTACATCATTTATAAGCTATAGCATATATATATATATATATACATATATATACATATATATATGTATGTATGTATATATGTATATATAGTATTTTCAAGGGAAAATGAGTTATGAGTTATGAACATTTTTAATATGCACTGGTAGGTTGATGACAACATTTCTTTTAGAGTTAGAAAATTGTAGTTGGGATATATGTTTTTACTCAATTGGTAATTCCTTGGAAAGTTAAAGTTACTAGGACAAACATAATACTTTGGTATTTGCATTCCTGATTTTATAGTAGGTAAAGCTGTTTTAAAAGATTGATTTGAATGTTCTTAAAAATGTACATTACTACTCATGCACCTTTGTAGTATATATATATATATTTTTACAGTGGTGTCCAGCTAATACTAGAGGAAAGGTTTATACAAACAATAAGTGTGTTTGTTACTAAGTCTCACTTTAGATGGGTATAAGGATATTCATAACGCACTGGTAGTTTGATGGCATTTTTTACAAAGGCTTTTTTTTTTGTGATTGACTTTTACCAATTAAAAATTGTTTAAAGCCAGTAATTTTTTTGTCTTTTTATATGAGTAAAAGAAAATTGAGAATTGGGGTTATTGCTCAGCGGTAGATTGCTGGGTTTGATTCTCAAGTCCCCTTTCCTGTAGAAATTGAGATGTTAATTTTCATTGCAAAATTGATAATTCACTGTATGTTTTATGTAATCACTTTTTCCTGTAATTGTAGAAATCAGTATTTTAATTTTTTTTTTCATGTATTTAGTACAGGGTCTCACTACACAGATAGGACTTATAGTGATCCTTCTGTTTTCATCCTCTCAAGTGCTGAGATTACAGGTGTGTACCACCACGCCCAGTCTTGATCCCTGTCTCAGTGCCCCCCAGGGGCAGGGCCGGGATGGCAGGCCTGGGATGGAACCCTGGTCCCTGTGTCTGTCTAAGCAGGTGCTTTAATCCGTTGACTATGTAGCTGGCCCCAAAACAGTATTTAAATAAGTTTTTACTTAATATCTAGTCTTAAAATTGTATGACTTTGATATGTCAGTAGGTTAAGGTGATCACACTTTTCTAAAGGACTGTGGAAAGAAGATGCCTTATAGAGTAAGGAGACCATCATGCAGAAAATTATTGCAGTTACACTGTAATGAAGAAACTTTCCCCATTGCTTATAAGAAAAAGCCCTAGCTTTTCATATGAGGAATGATAATCTGTGATTTTGGCTAACTTTTTCTAGCATTTAATACTGTTATTTCTCTATACAAGGGGTTGTAGATTCAAATTTCAACTGAGTTACAGGTGTGTCTGTATGTTTTAACGCTTTGAATTCCAAAGGGTCATGCTAGCCATAAGCAGTTTTATTATGCAAGCATAGGGTGTAAGTATTCTATGTGTTTGCTCTGATGAAAGAGCAAGGTAGATGATGTGAATGTACTTGGCTGGCTAAGTATGAGGGAGTAAAAGATGGCGAAGGTGGTTCAAAAGTAGAGTGAATATTTTACCTAATAAGCTGCTATTACTACTGTCACACTCTGATTTTGTCACAGAGATTATTGCCTTGCAGGCATCATGTAGCCAGATCTGTTTTTTCTTTTTTTTTTATCTCCAGGAAAAAAAGGAAGTGACATCTTTTATGTTTATGTGCAATATTTATGCAGTTTAAATTTTGTTACATTAAGAAAGCCAAAGAACAGAATTTTTAGTTGTGGCCTTTTTGTTAACAATCGTGTTTAGGAATATGACAAAGTGATTTTTTTTTTTTTAACTTTTGATGTCAGAACCCCTTTACAGTCATAAAAATTATTGGACAATGTGTAGCTTTTGTTTATATAATGTGTTTATTGGAAATTAAAACTGCAAAGATCTTAGAATATTTGTGTAAAAATTTTACATGTTGGTTTAAATGGTATTTTTATGAATAGTATACTTTTTGAACAAATTAGTGAGAAGAAGACATGTTTTGAATTTTCAGAAATCTGTGATGTTTGCCATATTACAGAAGAGCAGGTATTTCAGATCTGCTTTGGAAGTTTTGCACTCTGTTGCATGAGTTGTGTGGTTAGAGAATGAAGAAAATATGGCTTCATCTGGATAAAAAGTTAGGAAGTGGAAGAAATATTTTAACTAAGTAAGGGATATTCTTAGTAATACTACAGCTAGACTCCAAGTGTTTTTTTTTTTAAGGATTTATTTATTATTTATTTGGGGTTACAGGCCTTCACCACCATGCCTGGTTTCAGTGGCCAGCATGGCACACCCTGCACAGGCTGGCCCTGCGTGTGGTCCCAGGTCCTTGCACTTGCCACACAGGCACTTAAACCTGTGATAATTGAAGTAGTGATACCACAGCAGTTGCAATGGTAAATCGAAAGTTACATCAGTGATTCTAAAGTGATGCCAGTGATCTTTTCATACTGTTTTACATTAAAATACATTATTTGTCTTACTCTTTGAGTGAATCTTATACTCCTGTGATTTTGTAGTGCTGTTCATTGGTAAGTCAGAAGATTTCCTTCACATAATATTTACTATGTAAAACAATCAAATATGTCAATATAATTAGATATCACCAAGAAAAAGCTTAAGTGTTAGCATGATATTCAGCCGATAGTGGTTGAGATAAGTTTTTTTAAAGTTCTGTGTTAGCTTGAAAATTCTTTTTTAATTATTGTCAACAAATACTCTAATTTGTTTTCATTAAATTGAAAAACTTTCTGAAATCTGAGTAATCACAGTTTGTAATTTGTCATTTGTTCTTAAGCTTGAAAATATTTCATACAGTTTAGTTTTGCGACTCGAACATTTTTTTTTGTAACAGCAACATAGTTTACATATAAAGCCAGAAATACTTTATGCAGTTTTTGTCACAAAGAATTGATAAGAGGCGTTGTGTGTGTATTTGTGATTTAATAAAATGTTTTTTTATTTTTATCAAGTTAATCTTAAGAGAAACAGGAGTTTTAAGAGGAGGGGACTCATTTTAGAGTACTAGTTTGATAAGTTATTCTCATATCTTGGTGTGGCTCCCTTGAATGTGCCAAGATGTTATAGTTTTACCCACTATTGTTTTTCATCATCACTGCATATTTGTCCACAAAGAGATAAATAGTATTTTAAGATAATTAGTTTCTTACCTAAGGAAGTCCCTATCCCTTCTCAAAAGTTTCATGAGGCACCCCCATCCCATCAGTAAGACTACTCTTTGAGACTGTATAAGGCAGAAAAACACTGGATTTAAGAGTTAGAAGCCTCTGTACCATTTTCTATTCTTAGGATGGTGTTTTCCTTCTCATAACTTGGTTTATTATTTATGAAATAGGTTAGAAAAAGTTTTTACTTTTGTGCATCTTGAATTCCAATTGGTTCATCAGAAAAAGCTATGAATATAGGTATTTATAAATGAGTTTCTGCTCTAGCAGATTGGTTTGTCAATCATGAAATGCTAATTACTCTAGATATTTTCTAGAAAGGAATTTAATGCAAGTGATTAAGTTCTTCTAAAAATCACTAGCAAGGCTATAGGTTGAGTTGCCTCCCACACCATTGTAGGACTCAGTAGCCTTGCAAGCAATTAGGAAAGGCAGCCTCTAGGATGGCTATCTCCATCTGTGGTTGTAGCCTGAGCAACCACATAGCAGGATTAGGTAATTATCATGGAGCTCTGCCTGGACGTTGGAAGGCTGAGTCTGCTTGTCACTCTGTCATTTGACATTCTCAGAGCTGGCACCTGGATCCTGGAGCACTGCTGTGGCACACGCTGTATCTTCAATCATGGTGGAGGGAACAATAAGAGGCAGAAGAGTAGTGGCTGGCCCTTTGCCTCTGCCTACCAAATCCCATGTTAGTGTGTCCAGTTTGTGCAACTTAAATTTTATGGAGAACCTTAGTTGCAATTTTGTTGTGTGTATTTTGTATTTTGTATTTTAGGGAAGGGCCTGTGGGGTGTTCAGGGTCTCACCACTAGATCACACTTATAGTGATCTGCATGTTGACAGATTCCCAAGAGCTGGGATTATAGGCAGGTGCCACCGCACCCAATCTCAATTGCCATGTCAGTATGCCCCAAGGGCAGGGCTGGCACAACAGGCCTGGGGATTGAATCCCTGCTTCCTGTGCCTGCTTGCAGGTGCTTTAATCCGTGGAGCTATTTGGCTAGCCCAGTTTTTTTTTTTTTTTTTTTTTAATCTTTCCAGTTTCTATAGTTTTAAGAAGCACACTACAAGGATGAGAGAATGAAGCATAATGGCTAATTGATCATATGCCTAAAACCTCTTTTTCTAATTCTCTAATTTTCAGATTTATTTGCTCTGCCTTTATTATCCTCTCTATATCCAAGTTTTAGCCATTTTAATAAGCAAGATAAGTGATTTTAATGATATATTTTATATCTGTCTAGTGTCTTGTTCATCAGTGTTTAACTGAAATATCTGTTTTTGCTCATATCTGGGTATATGTGTGTCTTTTGGCCAGACTTATGAAGTGTTGGTCTACTACCCTGTATAAGGTGTTTTTTTTCTCATTGTGTATATTTTTCCAGTGACTATGAGGTGTGGTTGAAGGCTGATATTTTAAGTTAAAACAAAAATTTTAGTGAAAGATGACATTGCCAAAAATCTTCAAAATCTTCCCCTCACTTCAAACACATTTATCCTTTTCTTTTTCTATGTGCTGGAAGTTCTCCTTCTTATCTTCAGTTGTGCTGTTTGGCTGCCTCAATGTCCTTATTTTATTCATGAAATTTACCTTTCATGGTAATTTTGACTTTGGGATAGGGCTGGAAGTTGCACTGTACTGCTCCTTTCAGCTTGCCTTTCCATTGGATGGCGCTCAGCATCAGCATTCACTGTGTGTGTGTGTGTGTGTATGTACATGTATGTGAAAATGTATATGCATGTATACATGTATGTTTGCATATACGTATATGTATGTATTCTTATAGTCAAATGTTAGAATGGAGGCATCTGTTCAGTGCTTTCCCTTTTGTTTCTCTCAAAATCTGTGATTAGCAAGACAATCAAATTTTAATTGTGTTTAAAATATGAAAAAATGATTTGAATACAAAACGTGTCCAAAACAGAAACATAGTACCAACCAAACAAAACCACATAATAGCAGACTTCATTCTCTTTCTTATCATATTGGTTCTTATAATTTTGAAATGATAATGAGGATATTTTGGGGGACATATTCTCTGTTAAGTAAGTTGAATAAACGTATTCAGAAATTGAATTTAAGGATGGTTTTGCTAAAGATGGTAATAGTTGTAGCTTAAGAACATTGTAGCATCATAGCTGTCTTTTGTTAGAAAATTGATTAACAACATTCATGTATATATTTGTTAAAAAATTTCATGTATAATACATAAATCAGATATTATAGAATTTTTTTAAATAGTAAGTAAAAACTCCTTATGCCTTTTCCCTATAATTTCTTCCATCAAAGTTAAATACTGTTGACACTTTTGACACATTTTTCCAGACTTTAAAACGTACACAGACATACACACATACACACCCACCCAACAGTATATTTCTAAAATACAAGTGTTGAAGATTCAGTTGTAACTATAACTAAATAGTGTCTAACGTTAGTATGGATAGGATATAATGTATATGTAATTGGGTTATCTTCACATATTTAAATGTAAATGTTTGATTTTTGTGATTCTAGTTTTTCTTGATAAATTATCCTCAGCAGTGTTCTGCTTGTTAGTTTATAATGAGATGACATATTTATACCCTTATTACTTTAGGTTTATGAACAAAAAACTAAGCAAGTATAATAGATTAAAGATGTATTTGCGTTGTTTTTAGATAGATCTAAGTTGGTGAAGTTCTACTTTCAGAAGGAATATTGGGTATAATATTTTTATGATAAAGTTACTTTTTATTTTGTTTAACTTAATTTTGAGAAAGATAGTTTTGCTTTTCAGATGTGATTGATCTCACTGGAGATGATAAAGATGATCTTCAGAGAGCAATTGCCTTGAGTTTGGCGGAATCAAACAGGGCATTCAGGGAGACGGGAATAACTGATGAGGAGCAAGCCATTAGCAGGTAAAAATGGAATTTGATAAAGCAGATATACATACTTTTCGTAACACAAATAACTGACATTAATTATAGTGACAATAAGGTATATTTTGTTCTAAATAAGCCATTAACATACTCTGTAATGTTTTTATGTTTATTTTACCACAATTCATATTTTATTTTTGATTACTATTAAGACTTAGATTTCTATAATTTTGGAATGGCATTAAAAAATCATTAAATTTAGATGTGTATTTAATTTTATGAATATTCTTTTTTTTTTTTTTTTTTTTGGCAGAACTGGGGATTGAACTCAGGCCCTGCACTTGCCAGGGAAGCACTTATTTTGCTGAGCCATCTCCCTGGCCCCTTAATTTTAAATTCTTAATTCCTTTTGAAAACATGGTCCAATTCAACTGTAATAATTTGTAGCAGGAGTCAGCAGACATTTTCTATGAAGATTCAGTAGTAAATATTTTTGTTTCTATTTACTGGCCATATGATTTCTGTCATATTTTCTAGCTACTTGTGTTTTGTACAGCAAAAGCAGCCATAGCTAATATAATGATCTTGGCCATGTTCCAATAAATCTTGGTTTACAAAAACAGCCAGCTGGATATATCCCATGAGCTGTAGACTGCTAACCTCTCATCTACACCATGATAGTATGTTTACACACACACACACACACACACACACACACACACACACACACACAATAGGCAGTGTTCCAAGATCTGTAACAGATTGTCTTTTTTAATTTAATAACCCCAAATTTTAGTTTGAAACAATTTGATTTTCTAAAGGAATAAATTTGTTTTTATTTTTAAGCAGTCTTGTTTCTAAAACAGTTTTAAATTAAACTAATTATAATGGAACAGTTATTTGAAGGCAGTGGTAATTCCTTCTTACTAAAAAAGAAATTTCAGCTTTGAGAAGGTGAAATAATATTCCAGGAGCACAAAGCTAGTATGGGTCTTAGAAAGCTCACAGTTCTTTTTGCTCTTAACACATTTATTAGAACCAGAATGTAACAGTGTTCTTAGATAATTTTCCTCAACATAATATCAGTAATATATTTCTTTGGAAATAACTCCCATGGTTTTTATATGGTACAGTATATCTGAAAATGCTCTTTATCAAAGGCACATATTTTTCTTAGTGATAGTTGCTTAATATCTTTAAATGTTACCTTGGAACTTATTTTGTATAATATATTTACATTAAGCTTTAAAGACAAAGTTCATGGCTTTGTATTTTAGGTAAAATTCATGTTAAATGTTAGTGATTTTAGATGAAAACCAAAAATCTGTGAGCTATCTTTTATAAATTTTAATTAGGCTTTTTTCCTGAAGGATTTGAGAAATTATACAAAGTACTTAATATATTTAAAAGCAACACAGTGCTGGGGATCTACTTCAGTGATAGAGCACTTGCCTGGCATGTGTAGGACTCTGGGCTCTATTTCAGTACTACAAAAAAAAAAAAAAAAGGAAAAAAAAGATTGCAACAAATGTTTTGAGCAAAACTTGGTAGTACTTAACTTTTGACAAAACATACAGTAATTTTCCCCATTTGTGGAGGATATGTTTTAAGATGTTATATAAAGAGGTTATAAAATGTATTCAATTATTACTTTTGAAAGTGTATAATTGTTTATGTGAATATGGAAAAATCTTGAAGATATGTACTACATTAACATCACTAGCTTTATAGCATATGTTTTCCATTAAAGCAATGTGTGTATTGTAGTGGTATACTGACAAATGCTTTGTTAAGCAGGCTTTTTTGTGAGCATCATGTAGTTACACAAGTCTAGATGGTATAGGCCAGCCATTTCACATGGCTCTTGATGTTTCACAGTAAGTGACTCTTACTGACATAACATTTCATACTGTTTTATAGCATTTTTAATAATGTAATATATATATACCAGTATCATTGTCATTAATTACCCAATATGATTGTCATTGAACATAATTGTACAGATTATAATTCAACAGGTCTGTCAAGATGATGGGTTTGTTTACACCAACATTATGTTACAGTTGCTGTGAGAGGTAATGGGGATTTTATTTCCCCATTATAATCTCATGGAACCACTGTAGTACATGTAGTTTGTCTTTACGGAACCTTTACTATGTGGCTTACATATGACTGTGTGTAATTGAGGAAAGAAATTAGGGCTTATGACTCTTTCTAACCTGCTGTTAAGTCATATCAGTATATATGGTACATATCATTTTAAATGCTAAATTTTCAAAAATTAGCAAAAATGGTTAAAAATGCTCAGTTTTTGCCTTTTAAGATTTAATACTGTACAATAGTAAATGACTTTGTTGCAGTCATGCTGTAAAGATTTTGAGCAATGTAATATGCTATTAAGTTGTATTTTCTGGAAGTATGAGTTATTGTTACAAATTTTTCTTGGCTTATGTAGATTAATAATTGCAGTTAACAATGCTGAATACAACGTGTATAGTAATAACTATTTATATAACTCTCCTTGAATCAACAAAAGAGAAACACAATTCTGATTAACAGTTGGCAGCCATGTATTTGTTTCTGTAGATTTTAAGGGTTGGCACTCTAAATATTAAAAAGCAAAATTACGCATACTTTAGGAAACAATTTATCATGCTGAAAAGTATTTACCCTTTTCTTCATTACCTAAATTCAAATAGCACATGTTGACAAGTAAAAGTTTTAGAGTGATTTGACAGTAATTATATTTCAGTAGGCATAGTTTAATATGAAGCAACACACTTAGAATACTACATTAATGTGTATAGTTGGATGATATAAAGCTTGTATTTCTACATTTTGTTTTTTTAATGATTAGTTGCATACAAATCTCATGTGAAAATCTTACAGCATTTTAAAAGTATATGTGCTTCTTAATTTATATATTCAGTGTCAGAATAAAGTGTATTACTGTAATTATCTTTTGTTCATTATTAGTCCAATTTAATAATGAAATATTATATATAGGCTGGCTTTATAAGCAGCTTGTTGTTTTGGAGGGCAACCCTGTTGATTCACACCTGGTGAAGGCCTAATCATAAAAGTTCTCAAGGTAGGAACATATATAGGAAGACAGGAGCAATAGATCTCTACATAGGTTGTTCAGAGGCAGCGGTAGCAGACAGACAGGCACAGACAGGCGGGCACAGACACTGTGGTCTCACAGTTTATTTCAAGCAATGGACTCAGGAATCCAATGCACCTTCACTGTGCCCTACCTATTACACTAGGGGCCCAGCTTTCAACAGATCAACATTTGCACAGCAAACTACATCCCAGTCATGGCACATTGCTAAGGCATAAGTGGGATATGAGTGGTTGAAATACCTTGGGAAATTGTGTCTGTGGCATATTTCTTTGGAAAATAATTTGATTTGTCTTATGATTTAGAGGTGAAGCTTTGGAAAGATGATTGGAGCATGGGGGTGTTTTGTTAATCAATGGACTGAATTCTGAAGAATTCAGACTCGGATGGGCTGTTTGGAAGTAGGGCCTATTTGATAGTGGTGGAATCACTGAGCATGTGACCAAGAAGAGTATATTTTCCTCCCTGTTTCTTTCCTCACTCTGTGTTTCTTTTATGCCATGGAGTGAGTAGCTGTCTTCTGCCTAGACCTTTCCACTGTGGCCTTGTTTGTTTTGGAGCCTAGCAGAAATTGAAAATATGAGCCAAAATAATCTTTTCTTCCTTTAAATTGTGGATGTTGAGTTTTGTGTCTCAGTGCAGAGAAAATGACTAAACTAGACTTTGAAGAGAAATGGGCTCATTGCTGTGACTGAACCCAACTGTGTGGTTTAAGAGCCTTTGGAACTGGTTTGGGGGGGATTTGGAAAAGTTTAGAGATTCTGGCTAGAGAAGCTCTTGAATGCTGTCAGACCAGCTTAATGTGAGACTGGCCAGAGCTCAGGAGAGTGAGATGCTTATAAAGTATAGTCAGTGAAGTCCAGGCTCAAGAGGTTTTAGGTGGGAATCATGCGCCACTGGCAGTTGGACTAAAGGCCATGTGTGTTACTTGCTGATGGAAAAATATGTACATTTTTTGCCCAGGTCCAGAGCTGAGATTAAGGCCAGTGGACTAATTATCTGATAGATGTTTCAAGGCAGCCCAGCTTGTAGGCTGTTGCATGGGTATTGCTGGGGCTGTTAATCTATATTTATAGTGAATGTCAGGAACAAATTTGCAGAGTTAAATAATTTTAAAAGTTGATAATTTCTTCAGAAAGTGCCTACAAAGTTGGGATAAAGGAGTGCATGGATGCTGAAAGGATCAGCCTTGTTGTGTCATGATAATAGGAAGCAGCATGAGGACATCTAATAAATCCTTTGCAGGCTCATATGTACAAAACAAGCTTTACTTTTGGAAGAAAGAGAACTCTTAGATCCTGTGCTTGAGAAGGGATGCCTAGGAAATTGTTTCCCTAGTACTTGTTTCACTGTACCCTGTCATGTAGGTACTCAGAGGCTTACCAGACTTGATCCCAAGGGTCTGGAACTATAGTAGTCCCTTCGTATTTCACTGTTTGACTTTGACAGACTCATTGTTTTGCAGGTTTTTAAAACATATTGATCTAAATTATTTATTGTGGATTTTCTGCTATGTTGCAGGATTTGCAGTACTATATATGTATGTTGTTAAAGTTAAGTAGGTTTATGAGTTTAGAAAATTGTTAAGAACATTAGAATTGTTTAAAAGTATGTGAAAGTTCTATAAGACTGTGGAGAGGGTTTATTAAGACTTAAATTATGTATAAATGCTAACATAAATATAATGTTGCTACTTTGCTGATTGTCACTTACTGAAGGAGGTCTGGAATGTAACCTCCATGGGAAGTGAGGAAACACTGTACTTGAGTTGATGGCCAGTCTTACTGTTATCAATGTGGTGCTGGTTTTGTGGCTTGCACCTAGATTTCAGAAGAAGAATGAGCATATTAGGCAGTGTGCTCCAGAGATATAAAACAGTGGAAAAAAAAAATACTGAGTTGGGGATGTAGTTCACTGAGAGAAGTCTTGTCTAGCATGTGTGAGGTTCTAGGTTTGATCCCCAGCACTGCAGGGAAAAAAAGAGGAAATACTATTTAGACAGGTTAAAAATATTTGTAACTGTTTTGAAATACGTGTTATTTCATAAATTGGAACACTGAATATTATTGTGCAATATTGATCAACCCCGCAATGCCAAGGTAGATTGTAGTACTAGATGTGATCTGTATGGTGCAAATTCTGTCCATGGCTTACTTCTAATCTTCTCATTGGAAAATAGGTACCACTGTATATCCGTTCCAATAGCTAAAATTAACTACTGACAGTACCAAGTATTAGAGAACCTGAAAAGAACCAGAATCCTCATATACTGCTCATAGGAATGCCACTTTGGAAAGGTAGGAGGGTTAATAACTGGAGACATTTGCTCAAGTATAGACCTGTGCAAAAAGTGAAGGGTAGCTTTAGCCAAATACCCATAAGAGAATGTTAGAAAATGTTAGTGTAGCCATACAATGAAATTCTAAGCAATATTCGAAAACACTTTGCTGATTCTGCAAATATGTGGGGGAATCTTTGAAGCAGCTGAGAAGGAAACCTGACACCAAAGAATAACTGTGTGATCTCATTCACACAGTGTTTAAGGGCAGGTAAAACTAATTTATGGCAATAGAAATCATAGTAGTGTTTAGCTGGAGAATTGAGAGAACGCTGTTGACTGGAAAAAAGTGTTTCTGGGATAAGGCAGATGGGTGAAGGGCACATGGATGTATGCATACTTAAAAGTTTCACAGATCTCCACATTTGAGATTTATGTGTCTTACTATAAATAATTTCTCAAAATATAGAAAACACATTTGTTAATTGATAATATATAAAATATATTTTTATAGAAAGAATGAAAAACTGAAAGTTTAAAAAAGAAACCATTTATAACTGTCTGTTACTTTTCTCTCTTTGCTGGGAAAATACCTGACACTCAAATTGAAGGAAGCAAAGGTTTATTTAGCTCACAGTTACTGGAGGTTTCAGTCCACACTCAGCTGGCCCCAGGGCAAGAGCTGCAGGAGGCTTGCTAGCTGGTGAAAGAGCAGAGCTCAGGTCTGGCTGCTATGAAGCATCTTTCCCTTCCTTATATTGTAATGCAAATTACCTGCCTCAGGGCAAGTGCAGCTCTACCACCACAGTAATCAGTCACAAACTTCAGAAGTTGCCCCCTGACTGCATGAGGCCTTTGGGGGACAGCTAGACACAAACTATAATAGTGATTCATAAAACTATTAAGGACCAGGGATAAAATCTAAATAAATATGCAGATGCTTTCAAGCAGGAAATTATTGTAACTTTTGAATATGTATTATTTTTTAAATTGGAACACGATATTATCAAATTTCTGCTTAAATTGTCTTAAGAGGTTTAATGTAATTGCAGTCAAAATAACTATGTATTACTATTTTTTTAGAGATCAGCGAATGTTTTTCTTTATTGATTTGCGCAACTTAATTTTTAATTTTTTTTTAGTGAGTGTACTGCTACTCTAAAAAAGAAGTTAGGATGTTTTTAGCATTACTATTGTATACAATTTAAATAAAAAAAATCCCTCCTCCCAAACCTGTACAGTATAATTTATGATAAGGTAAACAGTATTAACCATTAGTGCTTTATACATTTCTTTATAGTGTGTGGAAGGAATAGAGACTGCACTATGTTTTGCTGTCCTTAATATTACTGACTGTCAAGGTCATTGTCAGTGTGGGAAAGATGAGAAAGCCTGTGATGTGTGGTGGGGACTAGATTTTGATTTGTGACTTATGAGGTTGCCTTGCAATATGCGGTCTTTTGTTGTAGATTTCTCAGTTCTTTGAGATTTGCAGTGTTTATTTGCAGTTTTCTCTTTGTCAGTCTTAGTGCCTTAGAATATAGCTATTGTTTGCATTATACTGCAAAGTCTGAAGTGTCATTGGTAAAGCAAGTGAATGTACCCTTATATAGGACTTTGCTTCATGAAAAGTGTGTTTTTATACATCGAGTACTGAAATATAAAGTAGGGCAAAGCTTGGGAATAGGGTGTTACTTCAGGTACAGGTTTGGCTTTTCATTAAAAGAAAAAGTAGTAGCAGGGTCTAATCTGTTTATTTTCTTCAGAAACTTGTTTAGCTCCTACTATTATCAATGTATGGTGTAGAGGTAAGACAAATCTTTATTTCTACACACCAAATGCTGATGAGAAACTGGTTAATAAATACTTTGGGCACATGATAAATACGTTTCTAAAGTCCTTTAGGGTTCCGTAAGAGTTGGCAGAAGGAAGCCTCCTGAGGCATGTTGTAAGGCCACAAACGTAAACATATTCTAAACTTTAAAAGTCTGAGAATAATGGCAATCTTTCATGTACCAACTTCTAGGGCCAGAATTCTACCATGGTGTAGTCAAGAAGGAATATTATATGAAAAATATTTCTTTAAAATTGAAGTTTTTGTTATAAATATATATATTTGACAAAATTGAGCTATACTAACATTTAATAGATGTCCTAAATCCAAATGTGGATTTTATTTTTTTAATCTTAAGTGACTTTGAGGAACAGTGAAGAATTACAGTACAATTTTATGATGTTGACCTATAAGGAAAGGCATGTTGGAACTGTGGTATCTTTTTATCACTAACTTTTTTTTCTCTTATAACTTTCTTTGTGGTACAGTGAAACAGTTTCCAAGAACTGCTAGGTACTAGGAAGTACATTTGTAGGCATACATTCTGCCAAGTCAGAGAGTTGGAGGAAAGAGTTGGCTGGGGAGCTGAAAAGTTGAACCATTAAGTTAATGTACTCATTTATATATTAATACATGCATCAGAAATACATGTATTTTTTTGTTGGACAAGGAGACTGAAGCAATGGATTGTATTTAAAACATTTAACAAAAACTTGAATATTAGTCATCTTAAACCTGCAGTTAAAAACATTTTGCCAGTGGTCTAGCTTACAGATTTCAGTGGTTTTGCTGACTCTTGGAAACATGAGACTTACGGTTGCATCTTAAGGCTGAGTTGATTTGCATGTTACTGCGTTTGACTCCAGTGCAGATATTAAGCTTTGCAGATGAAGGCTTGTTTTTAAAAATATTTTACTATAATTAGTTGTTGGTAATGGTAGCGGTTCATATACTAGGAGAGTTAGGACTGAATATAATCATCTTACTGTGTCCTGTTTTTTTACTATTAAAGTGTTAGAATTCTCTTTTAAAAGGTTACAGTATCTGTTCACAAGTGCTAGGCAGTTTCCTGTTTCCTTTTATGTGTGGTAACTGGTGCCAATTGTTGTTTCCTCTTCATGGTGTTAAATCTGTTCCTAGTATTTATGATATGTTTATTTTTTTCATGTCTATCAAGATACATGGAACAAAATTTCTATATGGACACAACATTTATAAAAGTCAATACAAAATTTATATACAGCTACAGCAGTATTTTATATATATACTTTTTATGTTGTACATTAGCTTTTCTTTTTTGAGCATAAACTAGTTTTCTTATACACATTCAGTTTTTCTGGCTTGTTATCATGAGTATTGTATTGTAGGAGGCCAAACTGTACTACTTGCCCATAGTTCAGCTCTCAAGGTTGCTGTTTGATCTTTATATCTTTCTTGCATTCTTCAAAACCAGCTTTCTGGTCACAGAGGTGTTCCAGATATAATTTTCTTGTTCCACAATTCACCTAACTGCAGTAACTTCTCAGGACTTCTTCAAGCTTGAGTTTCTTGTGAAAGCTTTTTTTTTTTTTTCCTTCAGGGAGGGTGTTGTAGTACTACTGCTAGTGTTGGGGTATTTTTAATGACAGAAATGTGAATCTCATCTTTGATATTTATATTTTAACATGTTTCTACCCACTTTTTAAAGTGTATTATTTTATTCCTACTTTCTCCCAGGTTCATAGATTATTTCAGGTAATGTTTAACTTTAGACTCTTATTAAATTATATCTGGTTTTGTTATGGTAAAATGGATTGAATGCAGAAAGAAACAGCACCTGGGAGATCTAGGAGACAGCAATCTTACTACAGCAGCCGGCATGTGTGGAATTGCTCAAGCCTGGCCCAGTGAAGTTTTGGGGCTCTTAAGAGGAGAGCAATTGGAAGGTACAGCAACACATTTAGTGCCTTATGATTGGAAGGTTGAATGAAGACATGAGTTGCCAAGGGAGTTTAAACATGTCAGGTTACATTGCAAGGCCATCATCAGTCTGAAGTTCTACACTGCAAGGTGTCCCTTGCACAAAGATGATGAAGACAGGTTACATAAAAAAGCAAGTGTTTGTTTTCATGCTTGCCTGGGAATGTCCCTTTGGCTTTGGTGGACATTCTTGGACCTTAAATTTTAATTTCTCTTCAGGTTCATATTGTAAGTACTGCTGTAGAGATAAGAGAATATTGTTTTGATATTACAGAACAAAATCTTTAGGGTAAAGATATTTTAAGATAAATGAGATCTAGAGAAACCAACAAGGTGATAAAAACTTCCTCTTGCTGAACCTTTTGTAGTTATTACAAAGTGGCTTAAGACATCTGAAGGTTATTTATGTTTATTTAGAATAATAACATTTTTTGAGTAGAGGAAGTGCTTGATCGTTTATGTTCTGGAATTAGAGTTTTCCAGTAAATAAGAGTTAATCAAAATATATGCTGTGTATTTAAGTTTTTATTATAAAAGGCACGTTGTCATAAGTCACCATCAAAGTACTTGCCCTTTGCTTTTGACACAGTTATCCTATCATTTTTGTTGGCCATTTTTAGTGTTTTACCTATACTTCAATATGTAGATACATATTACGAAAGGGACAGACTTTCCAAATGGAAGCGCACCCACTTATAAAAGCCAGTAAAAAACTTAAGTACTTTGTATATACAATTTTTTGTATTAGCAAATGCCCCTGCTAGGGTTCAACCAATGAAAATGAGGGCTTCTAAAACCATTATGGGGAGTCTTCATTTACCTTATTCACACGCTCTGGTGCCATGTGACTTCTGCCTCTTCCTCAAAATCAAAATGACCTTGAGCTAAACATTTTGAATCCATTCAGGACATTCAGGTAGTCATGACAGTACAACTAAAGCTAATGGTGAAATGGAGCTTCCAGGACTACTTCAAAGAGTTGGAAAGTAGTGGGAGTAGTGTTGAAGTAAGAGGGAATGTTGTGAGGTGATGAATAGCGATATGCCTGTTATGGTACTACATTTTAAAAGGAATTTAGTATTCCTCATGTTTTTTTGAACATATTCTGTAGATTTGTTGTTGCAAGCTTAGGAGCAATCAAAATACATTATCATTATGTTTGCTGCTTTAACTGTATTTAAAATATTCTATTATGTTAGTTTGTTTTGCAAATATGAATAATTGTTTATTATTTTGAAACACAGAAATATATTTTGTTAGTTTTTTTCCCAGTTATACTTTTGAGTAATGTAGTGAACGTATACATAATCATTCATTTAGCCATCATAGAATCATAAATCTCTTGAACTAAAAGGAATTTTAGAATTTCTTTCATTTGCTTTCTTTTTAATGAAAAGAAATTAATGGTCAGTGAAGATGAAAGTACAACTTGTTGAGCTTTTAATGTTTTCTTGATTCAGATTTTTGTAAAATTGTCATTATGTGATATTGTAAATATGTGCTTTGCTATAGTGATTTCTAAGAAAATTGATCTAGGTGTTGTAGTCCTGATACTAAACCTCTAATTTGTTGAAAGATAATTTACTTTCTGTTGAATAAAATTGGCTCTTTGTATTTGAAACTTCTCTATTTCTTAGGAAAAAACAGTGTCTCTCTTTTGGCATTGCCATACTATGGTTTCATAGAAAAATAACTTGTAAATATTACTTCCCCCCTGGATATTGAGTTTAAGCAGAATGCTTAAAATTTATGCTGTGCTGTTGGTTAGGGGACTAGGTTTAGAAAATAATTTTTCTCCCCTCTCCCCACCATTTTCTCTCCATTGCTTAAGAGTTCTTGAAGCTAGCATAGCAGAAAACAAAGCATGTTTGAAGAGGACACCCACGGAAGTTTGGCGGGATTCTCGAAATCCTTATGATAGAAAAAGACAGGACAAAACTCCAGTTGGGCTAAAGAATGTTGGCAATACTTGTTGGTTTAGTGCTGTTATTCAGGTAAGACTCTTTATTCACCTCTTCTTTGGTTCAGGACAGCAATTCAGTAGATTTTGTTTGTGTTTAAATTGTGTGGCTTAAATGACAGTGTTAGCAATTTTTTCATGTTCCTTTGTCTTAAACACTAGTTTGGGGATGGCAGTTCCCCTCCATACCTCTTCATTGTTTACTTTTGATGTGTAGTTTTGATAATATACTGCTACTTTCTTAAAACTAAATTCTCTGGGGCTGGGGAGATAGCTCAGTAGAATAAGCTCTTGCCTGGCAAGTGCAGGGTTTGAGTTCAATCCCTGGGACTGCAAAAAAAAAAAAAAAAGTTTAATAAACATTAATTTCTCATTCTTTGCTGTTAAGAGTTGAGGCTGGGGCGGAAAGATGTTTTTGTGTTTCCTTGCAAATTCAGGGAAGCATTATAACCAAGATAGGGGACCAGAACTCTCTCTTTGTAGGTCACATCAGCTTTCTTTGTATGCACTGGAAAACATTATTCATACCATTATGTACATTTATGTAATGTTTTTATATGAAAAGGCATTATATTTGTGGTTGGCATGCATTTATAAATAATTCTTGGCATAAATGTGAAAGTTATGAAGAATACTATAAATCAAGAATAATGCATTTCCATTTAAATTTGGAAGACTTAGTGAAATGTTTCTTTAGCTTTTTCTAGTATGGTGGCTGTATGCATATAAAAATATTCATGGTATTCTTAAATTGGAATAAATTTTCTTTTAAAATGTTAGCTTGATCGCTGATTTTTTTAAATGCTTTGTGCATAATAATGACAGTTGCCATTTATTCTCTGTCTACATTCAGACTGCAAAGCTTTAAATAAAATAATCTCAGTAGTAGTGTGCCCTTAATTATAAGTCTTTAGAAAAATCAGTATTTTTTGTTTTATTTTTAAAGATAGTTGAATTGTGATTTTGCCATTAAAAAATCTCATTTTTGGTACCAATAAAGAAATTGTGGCTGTAGAGGTTTCAGTCTGTAGTCAGCTGGCTCTCAGGCAGGGTGTCATGCAGAGGGGCGTCACAGAGGAGAAAGCTCATTGCACTTTGTTTTACTTTTATCCTATCCTGAGTACAAGCCTTTGGGGTGGTGCTACTGACACCCAGGCTGAGGCATTTTATTTCCCACACTCAGACTGGGTGTGGTGGCACTTGCCTATAATGGCAGCATTTGGGAGGCTGAAAATAGGAGGATCACTATGAGTCAGATCTGTGTAGTGAGACCCTGTAGACCCTGTATTAAATACAAAAAAAAAGGAAAAACAAAAAAAGTCATGAGGCAGTTGACACCAACAGATTTGAGCTTGAGTATGGAGTACCAAGCAGAAGGCAACATTGGGAAAATATTTTTTGCATCAAATTGCACTAATTTTTGTGAGTTTCAGTGCACTTGAATTCCAGAGGATGGCTATACTGCCCATGTTTTAACCTGTAGACTTAAGATCAATGATAATTACCACTGCACATGCCATATAAGTGAGCAGGTGTGCTGTTGTGTGCTTGTAGGCCTTTACGAGTCCCTCCATATTCTCATCTCAGTCCCAGAAGTCAGTATTTATAATCCCAAAGATATGTTATTGGAATCCCATCAAGTTAATTCTAATCCCAATGCAACCCATGGTGAAAGGCACTAAAACATTTATAATTATTGGGGAGCCAGTGGGCCCCAAGTCCAGCTATGAAGATGGCTTTCCAGAACAAAGAGGCTGACCCAGGACTGCACCTAGGTTTTATTCAGTAGAGGAATGGCTAGAGAAATGACAGAATTGTGGAAAGTAGGTGAGTACTATGAGCTGAGCTAGGTAGGAGGCCTGCGTTTACCTCTGCCATATGCAGAGGATATGCAGAGAAAGTAATTTGCATTATGCCATTGAGATACAGTATCTAATATTTCAGGGGTCTGCTGCTTCAGCTCTGATGTAGCCTTTCAACCCGCAGGAAGTCATAGCCTCTATCTCAAGGCTGGATCTCAGCTGACAGTGCCAAGCATTGGCTCTGGTCCTGTCTGGCCCCTGCTCACATTAGAGAGCAGCAGGTGTAGGTTAACAGGAAAACATGAATGCCACCTTTAAAGGCTATCTATCACCAGCACCTCAGCTAGACCAATATACATTGCTTAAGGCCAACTGAAAGGATAAAGAAAAGTCCTAGCCAGCTCTGTACATTTCAGTACAAGGAAATAGGGTCATGCTCAGCCAAAATGGAGAACATCGCTCTTTCAAGGAGAGCTGCTCAGGTGGTCCTCCACATAGACTCAGTTATTTGGGAATATGAATCGAGTGCATAACTTGAGCCCAGGATTTTGTAACTAGTTTGAATAACACAACAAGATCCTGTCTCAAAGAAAAGAGAGAAAAAACAATAAATGAAAGATTTCATGTGTTCATATTTCATTTGGAAAGCCTCTACTATATCACAAGCTAATCAAAACTTTCTATAGTCTCTAACATAAGCAACTCATTTTCCTTTTTAAGTCATAGTCCACCTATGTATTTAATTTCTTTATATGTAGTGTACCAGAGTTCTTGAATCCCCAGTTACTGACAAAGAAACTTGGTTTTGCCAATGATTTGTGGTGTTACCCATTTTTCCATCCTATAGTCTAATTCATCTTTTATAAAATTTAATGCATTATTGCTTATAAAATTTAGTACACTATTGTATAGCAGTTTTTAAGCTTTATAAATTGTGGCTAAGAAATATATTTCCCATTATAAATGTTTTACAAATACATATGTGTGACTGTGATCCTGACATATCAGTCAGTGGATTAGGAAATGTCTGGCATTTTGTAGTCATCTCCCAAGTTTTTCTGGGTGGTTCAAGGAAGCATGGCTTTGGGTCCTGTAGCTTCCCCCCTCATCCTCTTTTCTCCATCCTGCTTTCCAGCTCCTGGCTGCCGTGACCTGAGCAGCTTAGCTCTGCCATGGTGTTCCTGCCTTAAGATCCTGTCAGCATGGACTGAATCCCCTGAGTTCTGAACCAAATACATATTTTCTTCTCTGGGTTGTGGGTGTTGGGTATTATGTCTTGTCTTGGGGACTGGAAGCTGGCTGATGCACTGATGTTACATAACATATGTAAATTATCCATAAAAAGTGTTACTGTAGTGAATTTATTGATAATGATACATTGAAGTATTTTTTATTTATCTCATTTTTAAACTTTATTATTATGTCATTAATGGGTTGCAAACTACTTTTAAAACCGATCTTTCAGGAAGTCTTTTCAAGAGCACATTTTATCTGTTCTTATGTTCTCCCACAGTCATAGTTCTATTGAGTCATAGTTCTGTTGTTATATATTTGTCTCTTTTCTAGGTTATTATGTTGTTGTGGCATAGAGATAATATGAAATTTCTTTGTGTCTCTGTTACCTCGTGTCATTTGTGCTCACTTTTGCTAGGTATTTCATAGTACACATAGCTACAGAATTCTCATATTATATGCCTTTTATTTTCAGAAACTGCGTGTCCAGTACAGACTACAGTTTTCCTAGTGTGATTTTCTGTTTGGCTATAGAATAATTGTCAAGAATAGTATGCCAGAATACAAGCAAGTACAGTTTTTCCCAGAGAGAAAATTAGCTTTCTTTGTTGGTTGTGACACTTGCATGTATAAATAGCATAGTTTTGAAGAATAATTCGTCGAGAACAGACATTTTCACTATTCTGTTTATAGATTTTTCCATTAGGTATCATAAATTATTATTCTTTTTCAGTCATTATTCAATCTTTTGGAATTTAGAAGACTAGTTCTGAATTATAAACCTCCTTCAAATGCTCAAGATTTACCTCGAAACCAAAAGGTAAAAATAATAAATGTCTTTTAAACAGAGGAACTCCATTTACATTCTCTGTGCTTGCTTTGGGGTTGTTTCATCTAATCCAAATCTGTTAGAATTTGCATGGCAACTCATTTATCTCTATTGCAGTATTTGTGTTTGTATGTGTATGTATGTGTGTGCTTTAACAGTATATTGTAAATACAGATTTTTCTTATGTATATGTCATAGTAACATACAAGCTTTTGTGTCAGTTTAGTACTCTGTTTTTCTCTTTGGGATTTTCAAATTTCAGTGATCTTTACAGGCCAAGGACAATTTACAATTCAAAGACTTTCCTCCATTGATTTTTGCAAACTTGTGTGAAAGTTATTTTAATTGATTGTCCAGAGGAATTCTTTAAATATGTTATTTGTTCTGGAATTTGTAATTGTAAGTACATGTCTTCTGCTTTGGAGATTAGTGTTGTTAGATAGGCAATGTGAAGTAGCTGAGCACAGACACCAGAACCACATTGCCAGAGGTAGTCTCAGAGTAGGTGACTGGATCTCTTTTTCTGCAGTGTTCCTGTCTGTAAAGCATAGCTAGATGTAATAGTAGCTATTTCAGAGTTGCTGTGGGATTAAGTGAAGTAAAACATTTAAAAGGTTTGAAAGTAACACATATGCAGAAAGTTTTTGTCATCTATAATTTTACACATGAAAGCTTAAAAAGTAGGACTTTGAAAGGTAGGACTTATTTGCATGTGCACATTCATACTTAATAAGAAATTAAAAAATGACTACAGGGATGATCTTGTTAGAGAGAGCCAGTAGCAGGAATTGTACATGTTACAAAGGCAAAGAAAGTAAAGTTTTAGCTTTCTGTAAGGTGCTCACCCTATTGTTGTAGTGATAAATTATTATGTTATACTATATTTTCATTTTAGTGTTTAGTTTTTAAGACCACCTTTTCTGCAAATGTGTGAAATATTTATAATGCACATTTTAGGGAATATAACTTGATTTACAACCTGATTTTCAGGCTATAATCTCCAGGTTGTAAGTTTTCAGGCTATAACTCATTTTCAGAAAGAAACTGCTAGGGAAATAAAGCAAAATCTTGTTTTTACATTTTGATGTGGAACTTTTTGGACTGTTGTCTCCTTTATTGCAATTTGTTGATATCTACAGATCCCTCTTCTTATGTCCCTATTGAAATTTATGTGCAAATTGCATGACATTATTGGAACTATTTTCATTTATATTTTTATATTTGTACATATTAACTTTTTACTTCATAGAATTTATTATTCTGTGAAGCTTTAATTTCTATTTTTAGTGTTGAATAAAACTGTTAGTTTTATTGTCTTGTTTTAAAAAATCATTGATATATTTATATACCAGAGCTAATTATGAAGATATGAGACTGTTCAGCACTCACTAGTGAAATATGTAATGAGCCCCTTTCTAGAAAAGACTTTAGGTATTTCTTCAGTTTAGGGCATTAAAAAATAATTGCTCACTTCCATTCTTTAAAAGGTAGTTACCTAGAAGAATACTGTACATTTTTACATAACATTGGTCAACAGTTTTACTCTTCAGTTTGGCATAGGGACAGCAGAACATACTATAACTTGATACCTTTGAAACAAGTGTGGTAACTACAGATAGTTATCAATTACTAATTTGTGCTATATTCATTTGAGGTGACAAAAGATACACTTTTGTAAAGGTGTCACTGTAACCCATCACTTATTATATCATAGTAAAATTTGTCCCATTCATGAAGTGTTCATTTGTACATTGAGTTTAATCAAATTCCAGAGCTGTCATTTGTGTGCAGTACTAAACTGGTGTAAGTTTAGACTTGAATTGTGAGATTACTAGAAAAATTATGTTCAGCACAATCATCTAGATATTCTTATACCTTAAAAGGTTACAAACTGATGGTAAAAACATTAAATGTTGAAAAACAAACTCACAATATTTAGTATAAATCATTTTTGTAAGTAGTTCTGGTACACAATCTTGAAAAGCTATCATCTCTGGAAGTTTACTGATTGAAAATAGCTAATTTGAAGTGAATGTATATGACATTTAACAAAATGGAACATGTCCACTAAATCAACAGCTAAATAATTTATTGATAAATTCAGGTAACCATGTAAAGAAAAAGTTAATACTAGTTCTGAACACATTTTTTCTTGTTTTTTTTTTTTTTCCTTTTTTTTTTTTTTTTTTTGGAAGAACTGGGGATTGAACTCAGACCTTTGCACTTGCTAGGGAAGCACTTGTTCTACTGAACCATCTCCCTACCCCTGTATACATTTTTTCACAGAAAATTGAGCAAAAAGTAGTTTCCCATCTCATTCTGTGAACCTAACATTGCCCTGAAAGCAAAAAAAATATGCTCAGTAAAATTAACCAAAGAAAATTCTCTCTGTAACCTTGATGCTAAGACCTACAAACAAGATATCAAAAAGAACATTTCTCATTTTGATAAAGCCTGTGTATAAAAGAATCTATTTCTAATATACTTAAGATGAAAACTGATTAGTTGAGGAACAATCAGGATATAAATGCTTGCCACATTTATTGAATATCAAACTGGCATTTTGTGTGTGTGTGTGTGTGTGTGTGTGCCCACGTGCATGTATGCATGTTTGTATGTGCACATGTGTGTTGATGCAATACTAGGTATTGAACTCAGTGTCTTTGCAGTTTTAACTTCAACTTTTTTATTTTGAGATAAGGTCTTGCTGAGTTGTCCAGGCTGCACTTCAACTTATGATCTTCTCTCAGCATCACCAAATCCAGCTTAGACTGGTGTTTCATCTAGTGCCATAAGACAAGAAAAATACGCATAAAGATTAGGAAGGAGGAAATAAATCATTTTTACATGATTTGGCTATGTAGGAATTCTAGTGCTTGACCAAAAAAATGTGAGAAACAAGAAATTTGTGAGGTTAAAGGGTGCAGGGTCAACATCCAGAAATCACTTGTATAAATATCAGCAGTACAATTGGGAATTTGAATTAAAAAACCAACTTTTAATTAGTACCACAAAATACAAAATACTTAGGAAACAGTTGACCAGAAAATATATATGGAAGACCTAAATACTAAAAGCTATAAAATATTGCAGAGAGAAATTTAAGAAAATAAGGTATACTATGATCATGAATCATGAGATTCATATTGTTAGCACATCTGTTGTTCCCAAGGCTATAGGAAGAATATAATGTCAGCCATAATCGTACCTTCTTATAATTCACAGATGGACTTTATAATATTTGTGAAAATTTAAATGGTGCAGGATGGCAACAAGTTTAAAAAGAAAAACTGGTGTGATTAAGTACCAGGCTGCAGTGATCAAGACACTGAATTACTTATTGACAAGAAGGCATATATATATAGCTAAGAGGAGCAGAATATAGATTTCACAAATAGACTCACATATAAGAGACAAATAGATTTTAACAGAAATTTCCAAAATAATTAAGTGAACAAAGGAAAATGTTCAGTCTCATATCTTAAAAACTGCTTTTCAGCCTTTCCGTGCTGCTAATATAATTTCATAATGGATGATATTCCCAAGAGGAAGAGCTAAGACAAATTTCTTGACAAAACATAGGGAAAAAAAAGTCATGTTGTTAGATTAAGCAATGTTTTCTTAAGTAGGATAGAAAAGTTATGGATATAAAAGAAAAATAAATTGATAAGTTGACATTGGTGAATAATTTTTGAAAATTTCGTATAGAATGAAAAGACACACCACAGAATGAGAGACAATATTAGTAATGTACCAGACAAAGGAATTATATTTTAAGTAAAAATAGAACTTGTATGAGTCAGTAATACAAGTAATTGCTGAGACATTTGGATAGCGACTTCATTAGAAGATATGCAGATGGTAAATAACTAATGGAAAGTGCTTATTATTCATTAGGAAAACACATATTAAAACCAGAGGTGTCTCTGGGGTACCCACTAGAAAAGTTGAAGTTAAGCCCATGTCAAAAAATTGGTAGTGTGGAACTTAAACTTTACTTCAGTGATTGGAATATGAAGTACCATTGGAAAGCAGTTTGATAGTATCAACCATACCACCTAATCTTCCCCTTAAAGGTTTTACACAAGAAAAGTAAAAACATATATGCATGCATATAAAAATGGGTACAACAATACCCATATCAGCTGAGGAGCTTGATGGATAGACAAACTGTGATGTATATAACACCCAGTACTAAAATGGAAATATGCTACTAATGCATATAGCCTTGTGAGTGAAGCTCAAAGTAATTATAAATTTTGCTTGAAACATGACTAAACAAAACATATCATGTGTCATTTCACTTATATATAAATTTCTAGAACACAAAGTTATGGTAGTAACTTAGGGATAGTTGGCAAAAGATTGAAGGTTGAAATTTTAGAGGTGATGTACAGGAATGTTATCTGGATTGTGGTGATGCTTTCATGGCTTTCATGGATATATACATATTTGAAGTTCATAAAGTGTAAAGCTGTATACTTTGTAATGTTTAAAGTAGTGTATATCAGGTAGCTTTCTCAAGTCTCTTAAGATGTGTTCAGATATCTATGGTAATGTATTTAGAATTTAGTCAAATGGAGTAGCTGTTCTTCATTTTAGTTTTACCTTTTGAAATTCAAAAACGTTTTCTAGTCACTAATTAGCTGAGACAAAAATAATTCACTATTTTGGGGATGTAGCTCTGTGGTAGAGCACTTGCCTAGCATGCATATGTCCCTTAAGTTTAGTCCCCAATTTTGTCAAAAAAATTTTTTTTCTTTACACTAAAGTATTTTTTCTTTTTAAATAGTTTCTCAGTAGAATGTCTCTTAATTGTCGAAACTCGTTACTTTCATCTTTATTACATGACAAGTGATGTCTTTAAAAATCTGCCTTTCTTTAAGGTTCAATGATTATTAAAGAAGTTGATGTCAGGAAAACTAAAGGTAATTTTGGAAATAATTTTATGGGTTAAAATTCATAGTATTTTACACTTTTCTAAACTTTTTTTTTAAACAAAGCAGTTGGTGAGTAGGAAGTACCAGAGAAAAGTCATGAATTAGATTTCTCACTTAGCAGCTTAATACTGAGCTTTTAACATTGATGACAGAATTCAGTATATTTAAGTAAAACTATATTTAGAACTTAGCATTTTTATGTTAGATTTAGTGTACTTTCTGATGGCTTTAATGTTGAGTGTAGTTTTTGCATTTGATGGTAAGTATTTGGAATATTTGATTCCCTGCCTATCTCTTAGGAGTCTTTTTGGGAGAAAATTTTATTTGGATATTATTCTGGACAGTAATTGTATAAAGATACATGCATTTTTTTATACTCATAAAAAATGAGAATGCTAGTTATGTAAAATTTTCTCATTTTAACTACTTTCAAGTTTTGTTAAAATTAGTGGCATAAAAACTAAGTGTAAGAACTCATTCAGTTTGTTGTCATGAATGAGTTCAATAAATTATGTAAATCCATGTGTTTAAAATGTATTTTTGTTTTAAAATAAGTTATTAGCAAAAAAAAAAATATATCTTTTTCTGAAGAGTTAAATTTAATCAGCCAGCAAGAATTCATTGCCTGGGGGCTGGCCAAGTACCACAGTGGATTGAAGTGCCTCCAAGCAGGTGCAGGGGTCTGGGGTTCGATCCCTGTGCCTACCTTGCCAGTCCTGCTCCCAGGGTACACTGAGATAGCTATTGAGAGTAGGTGTGGTTGGGCACACCTGTAATCCCAGCGCTTGGGAAGCTATAAGCAGGCAGATCACTACAAGTCAGATCTAGTAGTGAGACCCTGAACACCTTGTAGAGCCTTCCCTAAAAAATACAAAAAACAAAATAAAAAAGGCATTGCTTACTTTATATAGCTAAAAGTTGTAAAGATATTGAACTCTTTATCATTGAAAAGCATGCAGTCATATTGAAAATAAAAGTTATGATTTCAAGGACTACTAAGTAGCTGATATATTAGCCCCATTTTATTAAAATTTAGTTTGATTTTATACAGGTTACTATACTTAAGCAATTTTAAGATTATTGTTATTAAATATATTTAATAAATACTGATATAAAATAGAGTAATTTTAAATAAATAGACAAGAAAATAGCCATTAATAGCCATCAATATTTCTCATCAATAATGAGAAAAGACCCTACTATTAGCGTAATAATGAGGATTATAACACGACAGTGGCAGTTGATTCATAAAGAATGGCTTTTATTGTAGGAGATACAGAATTAGAAGTCATTAACTTGGAAGGATCTAGAGATGCTTTTGGATCAGAAGAACAACTTTGCCTTACATGAGTTTATTGAGTAAAGTGCTTATAACTGCCTGGCATGTAGTGAGCACTCCGAGTGCTGGGTGTCATTGTAGCTTTTTTCAGCAGCAGCTGGGCCTTGCTGAATGGGGCGGATTATAATAAACAGATTTGAATGAGGAGGATATTCTTGGCTGTGTAATGGCATGATTTGCTGTGAATGTGTGGTATTTATGCTGAATTTGTGACCTTGTTACAGGTCCTTTGCTGTCTGCAAGTTTAAATCCTTGAGTATTATAGATGATCTTAAAGTGCTGGATTTATCTCTGATCTTTATCAGTTAGCTTAATTTTTGTTACTGTTAAAATAAATATTGTATCTTGGCAAAAATGTGTTGTCAATCTTCACTAACGGGTTTCTGGTTTATTGTTACTATTTTTAATAGGAACATCGGAATTTGCCTTTTATGCGTGAGCTGAGGTATCTATTTGCACTTCTTGTTGGTACTAAAAGGAAATATGTTGATCCATCCAGAGCGGTTGAAATTCTTAAAGATGCCTTCAAATCGAATGACTCGCAGCAGGTAACTTTTTTATACTTATTAACCATCTGTACGTCCGTCAGTAACTTTTACAAGAATACATGACAGTTTGAATGGATTACTAAGCTTAGTAATCACTTGGAGCATTCATTTAAAAGTGTTTCCTTGGAACACTTACTTTGAAATTAAGTGATCTTGGAAATGTTATGATAAAGTTATGGTATGATAAAGTTATGGTTTATATCATGATTGAAATTTATGAGGAAAAATAGGATAAAATTAAGAATGCAAGAACATGTGTGATCAAAAATCCTAACAAATGTATGATAATTACTGTCAGTACAGTAGATATGTTATTGATATTTATGTTTTGGTAGCAGGAAGTAATTTTTTTTTTGATTATTCAGAGAAGGCTTTTGGAGGACATTTCCTTTGTTATTTTTCATTCTTTAAATAGTGCTGTCATGATAACTTCTTATCCATACTTTAAAAACAGTATTCAGAATTTCGATATAAAAATAGAAAATGTCTATAAACAAACCAACATTTCATATATTCAGAAATCAAAATGAAGAATGCAAAGAATGGCAAGGAATAATAACAAGTGTTGAAAAAGATGACAGCATATAAGTGAAGGCCAATGGATAAAATTTGGGAAGAGGTTCAAAAAGCCTTTGTTCTTATAATGTTTTGGGGTTGTGTCCATTGTGTGACTTTATGGGAAGGGAATTTGAAGGAGTATTTTGAAAATTTTGTTTTCATTTTCTTACATGCCTTTTTTTTTTTTGGCAGAACCAGGGATTGAACTCAGGCCCCTGCATTTCCCAGGGCAGTGCTTATTTTACTGAGCCATATTTCCAGCCCCCAACCATTTCTGTTTAAAAGCCACTTTGAGTGTTAAATATAAATGAGCTAGTATGCTCACATTAGAATGTTTTTTTTTTCTTTTTAAAAACATTTCTGGCAATAGCTTCATGTTTATTTGGCAGTATCTAGCCAGCTTTCTCTGCCACAATGGCATTAAGCAATGTCAAAAGAAACAATACTCCAAAAATAATCCTAGATCACAATTGTAGAGTATTCCTTCTAGTGATATTTCATTTATTTATCTACTCATTCATTTATTGTATTTCTGTAGTGCAATATTGGTGAACCTTTTAGAGATGAATGCCTGGACTGCAACACAAAATCTACTTACTTATGACACAGTACTAGCACTACTGTTAAACTTGAATACTGAGGCTTTAGTTTAGGAAAAATAACTCATACGTTGATATTTGTAGTTTTTTTTTGTTTTTTGTTTATACTTTTTATTATTTTTAAAGAATACAAAATAGTGATAGAAGAAAACAGCATTATACATGATATAAGATTTCACTAAACAAAGTTACAGGAATCCAACAACAGTTGCTGTATTACATGATGCTATGTGCAAATTAGTTTTTCAGATTACCAGATATAAACATATGTTTTTTATTTTATTTTATTTTATTTTATTTTATTTTATTTTATTTTATTTTATTGATGAACAAATAGCAATGAGACAGTTTCTAGTTAGTAGGACAGATTCAATAATTAATACATTGCATATTGTTTTCATAGTGGTTTTTTGTTGTAAAAGGTGCATACGTGATATTCTATTTATAAACACTATTAGAGCAGATGCCTCTAATCAATGAATTAAGAGAAGGTAGCTGTATACCTTTTTTTTTAAAGCTGAATTATAGTACAGTTTCAAAAATTATTAATACTTTCACATTGTTCTCTTCCTAGTGGTTATCCATAGTACGAAAAGCAGAAAGGATATCCTGTTCAAACACTGTTAATGCAAATCTTTCTTCTCATAGAATAACATAAGAGTACTGCATATTTATACTAACTAATGTTGTACAAAGAAAGAATGGTTCTTCCTTTGTATCCCTACTTTTTTTTTTTGTTTAGTCCTGTCAAAGATGGGTATTTTATATTCATTCAATTATAACAGGTGCTTGAATTCAGTGAAACAATCCAACACAATCCAGTAGTCCACAATAATAGTGGGTTATCTGAAGAAGTTGTTGACTAGAACCATTTATAGCTCAGCTTATTATTATGGCCTTATTTTATATACCTCATTTTGATACTTTTCAGCTGGATGGTTAAGATCTATATAACAAAAAATGTAACTTTTGTATCTGATAAGGTCAGTCAAGTCCTCTCAGGTTTTATCCTGTAACGCTGTACCTCACTTTGTAGATCCTTTGTCACTGTCAGCGATGTAGATGAGTCATGGACATTGCTTGACCAGTTTTCTCTCTGTGAAAGCCTGAGAGAAAGTTTCCTCTCCACGAGACTCTCCTTAGGCACACTATAGATCACTGATCACATTCCTCTGTGGTTCCATAATCTCCTTGATCAGAAAATTTGGGGCACAACTGAGTTCCATGATGTTATAGTGCAGGTTCTCCTGTGTCCTGAGTCTTCACTACCTTGAAAGGCTAGGGCTAAAATGTTGGCTGACCTTGCAGCCCTTCCATTTCTCCAATTTTTGATCTGCAAACTTAGGTTATCAACCATCCAGAAGGGAAGCTGATTATTACTCTGCAACATATGCTGTTCATTTTACCCTAACTATGTGACTAAATTGTTTTTAGTTGTTGTTATACCTATTTGTATTTCTTTTTTTGATTTCTTCTACTAGGGAGACTACATGATATTTGCATATGTGTGTCTGGTTTATTTCACGTATAAGTTCAAGAGACATCCACTTCAACATAAATGTTTCAGGTTTCTCATTCTTTATAGCTGAGTAATACTCCATTGTATATTTTTATATAAATATACAATGGAGTATATTTCAACCATTCCTCATGTGACTGGCATCTTGGTTGTTTCCAAGATTTTGCTATCACAAATTGTGCTGCTATAAACATAGGTACACATATATCACTATGATATGATGTTTTTAGTTCCTCCGGGAAAATTCCCAGTAGGGGGATAGCCGGCTTGAATGGGATTTCCAGTCCTATTTTTGTGAGGAGTCTCCACACTGATCTCCACAATAGTTGTACCAGTCTACATTCCCACCAGCAGTGGAGAAGTGTTCTCTTCCCCACATCCTCTCCAACATTTGTTGTTGGTTGATTTCTTTATGATAGCCATTTTTTCTGGAGTGACATGGTATCTCAGTGTTGTTTTAACTTGCATTTCATGGATGGCTAATGATGTGGAGCATTTTTTCATATATTTATTCGCTTCTTTAATTTGGTCCTCTGAGAAGTATGTATTTATCTCAGATGACTATTTCTGGATTAGGTCTTTAGATTTGAGAGCCCTAATGTATCTTAGTTCTTTATAAATTCTAAAGAGCAGACCTTTGAGTTCTTATTAGTTAAGATTTTTTCAGTATTTGTGGGTTGTTTTTTCACTTTGTTGATAATTTCTTTTGACATGCAAAAACTTCTCAGTAAGAGTTGATCCAGTTGCTAATTCTTCAAGTATTTCTTGTGAGAATGCATGTTTGTTCATGAACTCTTTGCCTCCCCCTATGTCTTCAAGAGTTCCTCTTTCTCTTCCAGGAGATTGAGTGTTTCTGTTTCAATGTTTAGATCTTTAATCCATTTTGACTTTAGCTTAGCGCATGGTGAAAGACCTCGATCAAGTTTTAGTTTTCTATATGTAGAAAGCCAGGTTTTCGAGCATCATTTGTAAAAAAGGCTATTTTTCTTCCAGTAAGCATGTTTGGCCCCTTTGTCAAAGATGAGGTGGCTGAGTGTGTTTGTAGAGGCCTCTGCATCTTCTAAACTATTCCACTGATCCTCAGGTCTATTATGTTGCCAATACCATGTTGATTTTATCACAGTAGCTTTGTAGTATAATTTCATGTCAAGGGTAGTGATACCTCCTGCCTTGTCTTTATTGGCCAGGATTGCCTTTGCTATTCTAGGTCTTTTCTGATTCCAAATAAATTTTAGCAAGTATTTCTCCTATGTCTGGGTGGTATGTTGGTGACATGTTGATAGGGGTTGCGTTAAATCTGTACAACAATTTTGGGAATATGGCCATCTTCACAATGTTGATTCTTCCTATCCACAAGCATGGAGTATCTTTCCATTTTCTGAAATCCTCTATGATCTCTTTTCTTAGGGTACTATAATTTTCTGTGAAAAGATCTTTGATTTCCTTGGTTAAATGAATTCCCACATATTTCATTTTCTGCGATGCTGTTGTAAAAGGTATTGTTTCTGTAGTTTCCCTCTCAGTGTGTTTGTTATCTGTGTAGAGGAATGCTATTGACTTTTGAGTATTGACTTTGTATCCTGCTATGGTACTGAATTTGTGTATCAATTCTAGTAGCTTCTTGGTGGAGTTTTTTGGGTCTTCCAAGTAAAGTATCATGTCATCTGCAAATATTGATAATTTAACTTCCTCTTTACCTATACTTGCTTTTATTTCTCCTGCTTCTCTTAATGGCTCTGGCTCATGATTTCAGTACTATATTGAATAGCAGGAGTGATAATGGAAATCCTTGTCTTGTACCGGATCTGAGAGTAAAAGATCCAGGTTTTCCCCTTTTAGAATTATATTAGCTGTTCGATTGTGATAGATGGCTTTCATCAGACTGAAGGAAAGGCCTTCCATTCCAATTTTCTGTAGGATTTTGAACATGACTGAGTGTTGGACTTTGTCAAAAACCTTTTCTGCATCAATTGAGAGGATTATGGGGTTTTTAGATTTCAGTCTATTAATATAGTGTATTACATTTATAGATTTTTCAAATATTAAACCATTCTTCCATCCCTGGGATGAATCCTACCTGGTCATGGTGTATGATCTTCTTGATGATTTACTGTATTCTATTTGCTAGGATTTTATTGAGGATTTTTGCATCTATGTTCATGAGGGAGATTGGCCTGTAGTTCTCCTTTTTGGTTGTGTCTTTCCCTGGTTTTGGAATCAGTTTAATACTTGCCTCCAGAAATGATTGTGGGAGGACTGCTTCCTTTTCAATTTCATTGAAGAGTCTGAGGAGTGTAGGGATAACATCTTCTATAAATTTCTTGTAGAATTCAGATGTGAATCCATCAGAACCTGGACTTTTCTTTGTGAACAGGCTTTTTATTACGTTTCATAACTTGTTGGCTGTTTTTGGGTTATTGAGATTTGTTTTATCTTCTTGATTCAGTTTTGGTAATTTGTACATTTCGAGGAATCTGTCCATTTCTTCTGTGTCTTTTAGTCTCTGACCATAAAGATTCTTGAAGTAGCTATTGATAATCTTCTGAATTTCCACTGGGCCTGTGGTGATTTCACCCTTTTCATTCCTTAATGCTTGTATTTGAATTTTCTCTTGCCTCTTTTTGATAAGGTTAGCTAGTGGGTTATTGATTTTATTTAGTGTTTCAATGAACCAGCTTTTTGATTCGTTGATTTCTTTGAACTGTTTTTTCATCTCCATTGAATTAATTTCTGCTCTAGTCTTTATGATTTCTTCCTGTCTTTGGGCTCTGGGTTTAGTTTGCTCTTCCTTTTCTAGATGTTGGAGGTGCATCATTAGATTGTTTATTTGTTTCTATTCTATTTTCCTAATGTGTGAGTTCATAGCTATGATCTTCCCCCTAAGAACTACTTTCATTGCATCCCATAAGTTCCAATAATTTTGCTGAGTCTTCATTGAATTGTAGTTTTTGTTGAATTTCTTGTTTAATTTCATCTGTGACCTGTTGATTACTGCATATGGTGTTTAATTTCCATGTATTTAGTGGGTTTTTCTGGTTTCTTTTGTCCTTTATTTCCAGTTTCATTGTACTGTAGTCAGATAATATGCATAGGATAATTTCTGTTTTCTTGCATATATTTAAGCATGAGCTATGGACTAGTATGTGGTGTATTTTTAGAAAATGCCCCATGTGCAGCTGAAAAAAGTGTGTATTCAGCTGTGGTTGGGTGAAACACTCTGTATATGTCCACAAGGTCCATTTGTTCCCAGCTCTGGTTCAGTTCTGTTACTTCTTTGCTAATTTTTTTCTGGTTGGCCTATCTTTTTGAGATAAGGGGTTGTTAAAGTGTCCTGTTAAGATTGTGGTATTAGATTTTTCATGTCCATTAAGATTTGTCTTACATAGTTGGGTGCTCCTGTGTTTGGTACATAGATATTTATGAGTGTTACCTCTTCCTCTTGAATTTTTCCCCTAACCAATATATAGTGGTCTTCTTTATTTCATTTGATTCTTCTTAGTTTGAAGTTGAGACTGTCTGAGAACAGAATTGCTGCCCCTGCTTTTTTCTGAGGTGCATGTGCATGTAGTATTGTAGTATTGTTTTCCATCCTTTGGCTTTAAGCCTATGACAGTTAAGTGTGTTGTTTGTATACAGCATATTGTTGGGTTTTGTTTCTTAATCCAGTGTGCCTGTCTTTCTTTTAGTCTGTGAATTGAGTCCATTGACATTGATGGATATAATTGAAATATTTTGACTTATAATTGTCATGTTACTTACCTGCTGTTGTTTTCTCCTTTTTGTCCTGTGTTTAATGTTTGCCCTGTTTAGTGGCTTCCTTCTGTTCTCATTCTTGGTGTTCTAGTCATTGTGGTCCCTCTGTAGAAAATCTTTAAGTAGCCTTTTTAGGGATGGCGTTGTTACCATGAAATTCTTTAGTTGTTCTTTGTCATGGAAATATTTCACTTCTCTATCAAACTTGAGAGTTTTGCAGGGTATAATAGTCTGGGCTGGAATTTGTTTTCATAGAGGACTTGAAATACTCTGCTCCATGCTCTCCTTCCCTTCATGATTTGTGAAGATAAGTTGGCTGTAATTCTGATGGGTTTTCCTTTGAATGTTACTTTCTTTTCTCTAGCAGCCTTCAGTATATTATTCCTCTATGCTAATGTCTTTTGCATTAGCACTGGGTGGACATTGGGCATGAGACTGCTTTTTGTTCCTTCTCTTTGTCATTTTGTATATGGCACTGATTTTTGACCTTTGGTGTGGAGCTTAGATAGTTATTACCTTAGCTCCAAGTCTGGATCTAGGAAGTTAAGACTCCTTCAGGTGTGTGTGGCTTGGGTTTGGCTGCTGTGCTGCACTTCTTCCTGCTTCAGCCTTGCATGTGAACCCATTGTGTAACACTGGCAAGATGTTCTGCTGCTGAATCAGCTTCTTTGCAGGGAGTTCTGCTACAGTGTTCCACGCTGGGCCAGCGTGCTGGGTTGATTCAGGATCCCACTGCCTGGCCCAAATACCTGTAGTATTAAAACACATTTGCATTGGGTATCTGCCACTTTTCTGTAGTGTTATTCTCTCAAGTGTATGTCCTACCTTTTCAAGTAACTCTTAGTATGCAACTAAATTTTAACAAGATTATTTGAGTTCAAATCCACATCCTCTCTTCTGGAATTGCTTTTTTCTTGTATTCTTTTTTGTTGTTGCTGTTTCTCATTGTGACCTGTGAGTGTTTCTTTAACTTTAAAGATGAAGCAGTATAGCAAATTCATTTGGAACCACCCATCTGTATAGGTTGGGCTTCCAGTTGAAATTAGAGTCAAAGGAGAGACAGCTGGCTGTCCTCCTGTTACATGCTCCTGTGTGCTGTGCTGTGAATGCCTTTTCTTCAAGCTAGCGATGTGGACTACTGTCCTCATTATTGATTTTTTGTCTTTAGAGATCTTTTAGAGTACATGGACAGCCACGCAACCTGATACAAGTTTGAATTTTGTTTTATTTCTCAAACTCTTAGCTCTGAAGTATATATTAGTAATCTTTTGGCATATGAACATCATGATTATTTCAAAAGTGAATTTAAACTTACATTTATATTCTTCTAAGTATTTCATATATGTCATGTTTGAAAACACCTATAAGTCTTATTGGAGACCCTGATTATCTAATAGTGCTGTCAATTTTGTTGTCTTTGTTTTTATTCTAAAAATGTTAAAAAGACGTAATTTTTTCCTCATGTTAAAGTAGGTAGAATTAATTAATTAATTAATTTATTAATTAATTTATTTATTTATTGTACTGGGGATCAAACTCAGACTTTGTGCTTGCCAGGTAGGCACTTATGCCAATGATGTATAGCTCTGGCCTTTAGAATTTTTATTTTATAATTGTAGATTCTCAGTCAGTTGCTTAAAAGGGATTGATCTTTTCCAAATAAACAGCATATTTTGTGTTTCCTATTGGATACAATGTTCAGCTACGGGAAATTTATTCTAAGGTGTTATATTAGTTCCCAAGAGAAGCCATAACAAATTTCCATAGTCACCCTTTAATTTAGAGGTCAGAGCTCCAAATACCCAGGCTGTGCCTCTGAGAGCTTTAGGGGAAACTCCTTAATTCTCCATCTTCTGGTAGCTTCTGGTATTTCTTGGCTTGTGGCAAACTAGTTCCAATTACTTTTGCCCTCCAATATCATATTCTGCTGTCTGTGTCATGTCTTTGTCTGTTTCTTACAAGAGCATCTATGATTGGATTTGGGATCTAGACTTATCCAGGAGAATCTCATCCTGAGATTCTTACTCTAATTTTATCTTTAAAGAATATGCTCAAAATAAGGCCAAATTCTGAGGTTGTAAGTGAATATATATAATATTTATTTGTTGGCACTGTGGACATTATTAGAGTTTTGTGTTTAGTACTATACAACATTTGGCTCTGGAACAATTTACTTAAGGTTTCCAGACCTATTTCTATCATCATCATCACCACCACCACCAGCATCATCGTCACCATCAAAATTTTAAAACAAGGGCTTGCTACGTAGTTTAAGTAGGCCTTATTATATAATCTGGCTGACCTGCTGCCTACTGAGATCTGGAGTAACAGGTGTGCATTGCCACCCTTAGCCGCTGTCATTATTTTTAAAGTGTATATGTTGACTGAGACACTTTTAAAGCTAGCTGGAACAACATATAGAGGGGTCATTTTCTACATGGAGTTGTTTTAATAAGTAAAAGCAAATCACCTGTACTGATTTATCTATCTGTCTTTGAGCAGTTTAGTTTGGTTGACTCATTTTATTCCCTGATATTCATTGTGTACATAGTCATCTGTCATTCAACCCATGTTATTTAAATTATGGTAGTTGATTACTCTTATTACATATTTCTGTTTTCAAAGGAGCAGCAGAAGGTGATGTGTGGTGCTTGGTTCTGAGTGGAGGATTGGTTTGAACTTCATAGCTGCATTTATGAAATAGTTGGAAAGTTAGCTATTGATTAGACCTAACTTGCCAAAATTAATGAGTGTCTTGGTAAAGGTGAATATAGCTTAGAAGTTATGTATAAGGGTTAAAGTTATAAATTGAATTGTCAGAAAACACTAATCTTTCTTTAAAGAAAGTAGATGTTTTCTTACAAAATGTAGAACTCTTCAATAATAATAAGTCTATTCTTTCATTAAAGTTTATTATAGAGCTTTATTGGACTGTATTGGTATTTTTCTTACAAACTCATTTGTTAACTTCTAATTTGCACATACACCCATGTATACTCTTATATATCCATATTTCCTAAAGTGAAACCCTACTAACGGTGACTAAATGTTTTTAAATATTAGTATTTTTTTATCTAGATTAAATTATAAAAGCTTGTTGCATTTCATGTGAATGTTACTTTGTGAGGAGTTAGTAATTATTCCAGTGACTGTCCTCTAGGTTTTATGTTGCAACATCAGTATTTTTATCAGCTCAAATATGAACAAGATATTTTTTCTTTCCACAGCAAGATGTGAGTGAGTTCACACACAAATTGTTAGATTGGCTAGAAGATGCCTTCCAAATGAAAGCTGAAGAGGAGACGTAAGTTACCATGAAGCTTATTTTTTTGTGTATGTAATACAAGGTCTAGAGGGTCTCACTATGGAGATCAGACTCCTAGTGATTCTCCTGTTTTCAGCCTCCCACATGCTGGGATTACAAGCATGCGCCACTATGCCCAATCTCAAATGATATCTCAGCATGCCCCAGCAGCAGCGCTGGCAAGGCAAGCTAGGAATGGGGATTGAACCCTGAACCCCAGCTGCTACACTCTGCCTAACTAGGCACTTTAGCCCACTGAGCTATCTGACCAGCCCTCTACCATGAAGTTTAGTACTGATGTCTCACAAGTTTATACATAATACTCAAGTTTTTCTTTTATGTCTTCAGTGTCAACAGATAAATAGAAACCCAGGATAGTCTTACAGGAATACCAGTATTCCTGTAATACTGAATACCAGTATGTATATTATTGACAAGCTGTTTGGAATTTGTAGGGACAGATTCTGGACAACTTTTACTTTCTGTTGTTAGATCAGAATACAACCAGAAAGTTTTAAAAAATGACTCTTAAAAGGGCTAAACTGTATTTGTTCCCTTAGTTACAACAAACATTTTTCATGAGGGGCAATGTGTTAGTGGTAGAGTAGTTAAAAAGGAGTTTTTAATTCTGATGAAGTATTTTCCAATAGAAACTCAAGAACAGGGATAAAGTTTCTCCTCAGTATACTCTACTTATTCTCTATTAATTGGGCTTACTCACTAAACCTTCGTTATTTACAGTATGTTGCTTGCTTCCATAGAGGAGGAAATCAACATTTTCAGGGCAGTTCTTTTTCTCATCTAATCAATCCATTCTGATAATCATTACTGGAGTTTTGTTTTGTGCAGTGATAAGAGTGTTTAGACTACCACAAGGCTTTTAGCATGAATCTACAACACACAGTGATAAAAGTCTAAAGCACAAGTTGAAGTCTCAGGCCAAAAATTCACTTTTTTTTTTTAAAAGTTTTAAATTATGGCTAGCATCATTGTCCAGTAAGTCTTTTAAACATGGTCTACAATGAAATAAAGTTTAAAGTACTCTAATCTTATAATATTGACAACAAAAAGATGCTTCCATACTTTGAAATACACTCCCTCTTTGTGGCCAAAATCAAAAAAAAAGTAAATTTCAAATGACCAGAGAAGTTACACTTACTAACTGGCTTATATTGCCTTTGTATAATTAAGATAAACAGGAAAATTCATTTCCCAGCTGCTTAATCTGTGTGGTCTCAGTTGTAAGCGTGCTGTTTCCAGGCCTACACGGAGGTGAGGTTCTACAACTGCAGCATATGGTTACATATCTGTACTTCCTGCAGTACTTAGGATGTTGAATTGCCTCTGGTCTTAATTTTAGGTTTCAAAAGGTTAACAGGTCATACATGATTAACTGATGTCTTACTTTTGATATTTTCGAAACAAAAGCAAAAATGTAACCTATTACCTATCAGTTAAAATATTATTCTGAGAACTTACTGCACTTCCTACACAAGTTCTTGTCAAATAGTATGAAAGAAATTTAGCACATGAATAAACTGAAACAAATCATCTTGCTGTTAATTTGACCAAACTGCCAGTCGCTGAGAACTAGTTAATTGCAAACACTGATCTGTGAACTTTAAGTTGGAGAAGTGTTTCAAGAGCTTGTTTTAGCCCCATGTCCACAGTGTTTAAGGAGACAGCATTCCACTTTTTGCAAATGGTCTTTGTCAGAGAATGTGGCATGAGAGAGCTTCTTTCTTCATGTGTGTACGAGTTTATGATGTTGGCAGCTCTGATCTGGAAGTCAGATGTCTCTTTTCTTCAGTCCATTTGAACACTTTAGTCCAACTCCACATAAACTTCAGTTTGCATCTGCAGTGGCTACATTAACTGACAGCATTTTCTAATATTTTATTTTTATGCCACAGTGGTGCTAGCACTGAATTTTGCCATGGAATCCCTAAGCCTGTGAGAGTGCCCTGCAAGTTGGGTTCTCTTTTTTTAATTTCATCTGGAAAATCTTGCCATGAGATTCCTGAGCTGAATTTGCTTTTCGTGCTTCTGAAACCTGGTTGCCAGCATCCACTGATATATCCATTTTTTGTTTCTGACTATTGTAGGTCTTGAGTTATGTTTCATGCTGCTACATTTTTCTGTAAGTGTGGTATGCCTGTTAGGGTTGTTATGTAAATACATACATGTATGTATTATGCACACATAATGTATATACACATATGTATGTATATGAAATTTTCTTAAAGATGATTTGGTTTCATTTTTAACAGTGTGTATACTGTTTCTTAGCTTCTACTTCATGCGTAACAGGTCCTGTTGTCTTTCTGTGTTTTCTGACCCATTCTTGGGCTTTTTGTATACCTTTAACATTATCTTGATAAGTTCCAGATATCGACAATTTTTGAAATTCAAATTAGGGTGTCCAAATTATTTTTTATTCAAATGTACTTTGTTTACTTTCCTCTTTCTGAGTTATATTCCACAAGGATTATAGACCTTTTAAGCCAACAGATACCTCATGTATGGAATCATTCTGTGGTGGTTCACCCTGATTTCTTCTCTTTGTATGTTGCTTAGAGTTCTAAAGCTCAGACTTTATAGAACATGTTCCCTTTGAGCATGCAGAATATTTGTATCCCCAACTATAATGAACTATATGTCTGTGAAGTTCTCTCAGTACTTCTTTGAATGTTTTACCTTGAAATTCTTAATTTTCCTGCTCAAATCTATCCAGCTTTTCTATAAGCATTTTGCAGTATCCTATGTGCAACCTATTATTATTATTTTTTTTTTTTTTTGTACTGAGGATTGAATCCCTGGCTTTATATTGACCTGTGTAACTACTCATCTCCTTGCTCCTGTTTGTTCATTAGTTTGTTTATTTGGTGAGACAGGGTCTCTAAGTTACTGAGCTGTCCATGGTGGGCTCAGACTTGTGATCTTCCTGTGTTTTCCTTCCAGAGTGCTAGGGTTAAAGGTATGTACCATCATGCCCAGCTGTAGCTCTCCATTCATTCATTCATTCATTCATTCATTCATTCATTCATTCATTCATTTATTTATGGTCTTTTTGAGACAAATTTTCTCTGCAGTTCAGGCTGGCCTTGAATTTGCTAGGTAGCCCAGGCTTGCTTCATTGCCTCAAACTCAAAGCCCTTTTCCTGCCTTACCTTTCTGAGTGCTGGGATTACGACTGTGTACCCATTTGCTTTTATCTGTACCTCTTAGTTTTTGCTGAATCTTTGTTCCGTCTGATGAGATACACGTATTCTTATTGTGGAAATCTTCCTTACTGTTTACATTTTGTTAAATTTCTTTGGATTCTAGTCCATATTTTTTAATCACGTAACTATTATTCTCTTCTCCTTTTCTGAAACTAATCTGAAGAAAGCCACAACTTTCCCATTTTATATGGCATCTTAAGTCTCATTTGAAATAGATCTTTCTTTTCACTTATTGCTCAGTAATTTTCTGTTCTTTATTGTTTCTGAAGATAAACTGATTTTTGAGCCACTGTGCCTTTCCTGTCTTAAGCTGGGCTCTTAAGACAGTTCTTATGCCCTGGCAAATCAGATTTCAGGTATGTGATGCTTTATTCTGTTTTTCCCTTAAGTAAATCTTGTTCTTTTACACCAAGGCTCTCAGTGTGTACTGTGTGCCAGTGCCTTAGAAAATTAGATGAGCATAGGTTCTGCTTAGATTACCCTATTGGCTGCCCTAGGCTTTATTTTATTTATTTATTTATATTTATTTATTTTTGCAGAACCGGGGATTGAACTCAGGCCCTTGTACTTGTCAGGGAAGCACTTAATCTACTGAGCCATCTCCCCGGCCCTTGCCCTAGGCTTTTGTACACCTTCTGTATAACTTAATTTCTGAGGTTGTGTGCCTGCTAAAAAAAATTTTTAGTGGGTTTTTTTCTTTCAAGTCCATCTAGTTTTTTATCTCTTTTACTGTAGGAATTTCATGTTCAGTTGCTTCTCATTTGTGTGTGTCACATTTAGTGTAACAACTGAGAATCGTGAGAATAATAGTTGAAATAGTAAAAAGATTATCTGAGAGGTTCTTAGAAGAACAAGGTAAATGATTTCTAGAAAATTCCTGCTTGACTCATTAGGGAAGGACATGACATATCATAAATTAGTATAGAACATGCTAAAATTCACAAAGGATGATTTAGAGAAATATGAAAGGTCCAAACTTAGCAGTTAGTATCACCACTCATATCAGTTCTTTTTGCAAAGTTACCAAATTAAAAAATCATCAGCTAAATAAATTCTCTTTCATTAGCTTATCTGTGTAAGGAGAGAGGCTGGTAATACTGCTTTTCTATTATGAGGCTTTCAAAATGAAAAATCCCTCTAGTATTTATGTCTAAAGATTTGAATTACTCTATCAGAAAGAAAGTCTTTGGCTCTCATTTACCCCATCAGTGTCAAGTCCTTTTCATTAGTCATAGATGCCCAGGGATTCATTATATATGGAGAGAGAGCGCCAAAGGTTTGGGGCCAGACTTACTTAAGTTCATTTTTGTTAAATCTAGTTACTTTTTCTTATTAATATGAATATGTGCAAGTGATTTACCCACTTCTACAGTTTCTGTGTCAGTGAAAGACAGTACAACCGTTATCACTCAAGCTTGATTTTTCTGTAACAATTCCTAAACTTTTTTTTGGTATTTTTACCTCAGGGTCTACAGGGTCTCACTGCATAGATGGGACTCTTAGTGATCTGTCTTTGTTCAGCCTCCCAAGAGCTGGGATTACAGGGGCATGTCACCACGCCCAGTCTCCATTGTCATCTCAGCATGTTCCCGGGGCAGGACCTGCTAGGGCCTCACAGGGATTGAACCCCAGCTGCAGCCTCTGCCTAAGCAGGTGCTTTAATCTGCTATTTAGCTGGCCCACAGTTCCTAAACTTTAGAAGCTTAAGTAGTTACCTTAGGTGTGCTTAGTGGGAATAAGCTAGAGGCTTTGCTCATTTGTGTTCTGGACTGGCTGATGCTTCACATCATTATAAGTTTTTTGTATCACTTTGTCAGTGAAAATTTATTAGCTCCCAGAAGTTCTGTCCAAAAGTGAAATTCCTGTTCATCTTTGTGTTCCAATTTTTAATTTGGGTAAGGCAAATCACTTAATTTACTAATTTCAAAGTAAGTGAGAACATTTCAGACCCATTAGGATGACTGTTACCAAAACAACAACAAAAAATGCAAACAATGTCCCTAAGATGATAACAAGTAGTGATGATTGTGAAAAGTTTAAGTGCTATTGGTGGGAATACAAAGCAGTGTAATTGCAATGGAGAGCAGTATGGTGTTTTTTCAGAAGATTAAATGTGAAATTACTGTATGATTTTCCAATTCAGATAGAAGCAGGGAGCTATTTAATATAGAGTTATAATTTGGAAAGAGGAAAAGAGTTTTTAAGATTGTTAAACAATATAAAGTAATGCTACTGAAATGCACATGTAAAATAGTTAATGTGATACATTTTTACGTTTATTACAATTAAATCTTTTTAAAAAAATTACAGTATTTGAATTTGAAGGGCTAAGAAGCTATTTTAAAGTAGCATTAAAAACTAACAAAGCACCTTATTGTTACCGTTTAGCTTTTAGCCATTGTGCTAAAGATTAAAGGGTAACTGCTGCAGAGACAGTGCCTCCCTCTTTAAAAAGGACAGTACTTCAAATATCAGTTTTATTAGTATCAGTTTTATTAAGAAAGTTCTGTATACAGTTATGATTTCACCACATTGTTTATGCGGTAAAACCCAGATAAACTGTCGTTTTGGACCACATGTTAAAAATCCTAAAGAACAGTTTAAAAACTTTAGAAAAACATGATATTAAGCCTTATGTAACAGTTTGGAAAATTCATAAGTGACTAATTATATTGGCAACATGAAACTTGAGAAAAGAATGGAGTAGCTGCTTAAGGGCTGCCGGCTCACAGCTGATGTTTTTCTTTGTCCCTAGTTTTGGGTGGTGTTTTTGGATTGTGCGTGCTTTTATATGTAGGAAAATTATGTAGGAAACTATTCTGATTAAAAGTGCCTTCCCCTATTCTCAGAAGTCTAAATAACCGTGTATTACCTGTATTCAGTGAGTATAAATTATGGTGATATTTTTTATATGTTTTTATCATGCATTAGGGATGAAGAAAAACCAAAGAACCCCATGGTCGAATTATTCTATGGAAGATTCCTAGCTGTTGGAGTGCTTGAAGGTGGAGTTGTTTTCTTTTCATTACAAGGAAAAAAACACTATTATACAATTTATAATAAAATAAAAATCATAATAAATTATGATTAATATATTACTGTATATTATATCTTTAGTAATGACTGAGTAGTTTTAAATTTTAATTTGACTTGCTGTGTGTAGGAAACCCTTTTGTGTTGCTTCTGTTCATCATTTATATCAAGACATGATTAACTGAGAAGGAAGGTATAGAGTATATTCTCACATTAATTGATATTTACTTCATCTCATTATGTTTTTTTTTTTCTTTTTGGCCTGCTGAGCCTGTCCTGAGATTGGGGCTGGTGCACCATGTGGTGCCAGGGATTGAATCTTGGTCCCCTGCGCCTGCCTAAGCTTGCCTGTGTGGGTGCTTTAGACCACTGAACTATGATGATAACAGTTGTTGGAATATAGGAATTAGTGGGACAATAGAGAATTGACAGGATATTCAAAAACATTTCAGACTTTTGAGCATTTCACATGTTGGGTTGCCAGATTAGAGTTGTTCAATTTATAAAGTCTGCGAGAGTTCCAAAATCTGGAAAACTGAAAATTAGAAATACTTCTGCTCTCATGCATTTCATTTAAGGGTTAAAGCTCACATTGCAATTGAATGCAGGCAAGGAAGTATGTGTTAAGAGAATATTACCTTGCATAATATTTTAATAATAGTTTTGAAAGCTACAACTTAACAGAGTTATATCATTGCAGGTTTTTCAGTTTTTGAGTGACCAGTGACCGTAGAATTCTTTATGTGCAATATTGCATGAAAGTGTTATACTGTTTTTTTTTGAAAACCTTGTAAAGAGTGATGTATTGTGCTAAGTGTGTTTCTGAAAATTTGGGGTTAGAGTTTTCTCTTTTTCTGACAGAGGAAGGAAACCAGACTCATTATGTGTATAACTTCATACGTAATAGTTCCAAATCATAAACTTTTTTTCCAAATCTTAGATTTTTGAAAAGTAGTTCTTCTCAAATGACAGCCACTTCTGAAAGTTTTTTTTTTTTCCCCAAATTGCCCAAAATACAAAATTTAGGAAATTTGCTTTACCTTCCTGATCTTCAGTGATAGATTGAATTTTGTCTGTATTTGATAATTTGGGTTCAGAAAAAGGCAGTTACTCAAATTTGAATCTGATTTATATTGAATTAGTACATTTTGTTTCACATACTAAATGGTCATAAGTGAAATATTTTATATACAATGTTACATTGGCTTATCTATACTGTCATTTAGATTTTATCTGTAGTAGAACAAATAACTGCCCTAATTTAGTTGTGATTGGGCACTGTTTCTAATACCCTGCATGAGCATTTTTGCCTATATGACATTATTTTATCAAAATATTTAAATTTTTACTAATATATGTTTGGAATACATAATGATTTTACTGAATATTAAGAATGGTTATTATTTAAATGCTTAGTTTGTTAATCAGTGTTGAAGTTCTGGTAGTATGGCTGAGTGTGAATGAACATGTGTACATGTATAAAAACTATACTGGTTTAGTATTCTGTGGAAGATGGTGCTCATTTTCAGGCTCAGGAAAACATCTGTACTTTTAGTAATTGATAAGTTATATAAAGGAATATTAATTAACTTTTCTCCTCCCTTTAGGTAAAAAATTTGAAAATACTGAAATGTTTGGTCAGTATCCACTGCAGGTCAATGGATTCAAAGATCTGCATGAGTGCCTAGAAGCTGCAATGATTGAAGGAGAAATTGAGTCTTTACATTCAGAGAATTCAGGAAAATCAGGCCAAGAGGTGAGTTTAATGTTTTATTGTTCCCCTCCATACCCACATCTGACAGTAGTATAAAATATAGTATAGGTTCTAATTATATAGATTCAAAAAATTGAAAAAATACTCCGAAAAATGTTTGGCTTTAAATATGATAATTTAGGCACATTTCAGAAACATAAACAGTTTGGTTGTAATTTATATTAAATAATCAATTAAAGAATTTATCTCAATTTTTAATCTTTATTTTAGACATTTAGTCTTTTTACACTATTCAGTCAAGATCCAAGTATTAGCCTGTTTTACCTTCTTGCTCACTTCTTCCTGCGTATACCCAGTCAGACCTCACAGAACCAACGTTCTGGGGGATTCTAAGGTTATAACCCAAGGTCCACATCTGTTAGCATTCTACCACTGAACTCCATCTCTAGCTGTATTTTAAATATTATTTTAAGTATTTATATGTTGAAGTAATATGGCTATTGGATATATATTTTTTTCCACCTAATAGGCCATCAGCTTCAGTGATTTTTTTCAGTAGATTGGTAGATTCTACTTCAAAACTCTCATGTAAGAGTGTAGGGTAAGGATATGATACATAGACGCAATAGTTTAATAGAAGATTCTGATGTGGACCTCTAAATCAGGGCATTTAAATTTAGGTGATTATTTTATTTATTGAAAAAAATCTTAAAAATGTGGCAAAAAATTAGATGATCTGAAGTTTAGTTTATTTGCTGTTAGATAAAAGGGCAATAATTTGGAGCAGGAGAACAGAGATGACATATTACTTTGTATAGGCAGGTAGTTTTTAAGTGAAAAACACTATACTATATTGGTAAATATTCTTTCTTACCATGTTTCGTTGATAAATAATTCTATAATTCTTTGTATATTCCTAGTTTTTAAAAATCAATTCTTACATTCTGAATTTCATTCTTTTCAACATTGTTTTACTTTTTAATTTTATGTTTAATTTTTTTTTTTTTTTTTGTATTTTTAATAAGGGTCTACAGGGTCTACTTAGGATTAGACTCGTAATGATCCACCTGTGTTTAAGCTCCTAAGATCTGGGACTATACGTGCGTACCCCCATGTCCAATGTCAGTCACCATCTCAGTGTGTCTCATTGGCTGGGCCAGCATAGCACGCCAGCCACTTTAATCTGCTGAGCTATTTCTTCATTATTTTAAACATCTTATTCTTATCCTCAGTCAGTTTAGAGGCTTTTTACTCTGCAAGCCTATTGTCCAATATGTATTTTCTACCTAGGTCTTTGGGTTTCAGTTAAGGAGTACAATACTTTTCTCTGGATTAGCAGGTTCTACATAATCTCAACAATAGCACATGTGATTATGTGTGATTCTTAATACCAGTTGTCTCAGTTTGCTTGACACAAGATTTTTAAAAAAGTGAACCTATTTTAATAGACATGTTAGTGATTAGAGTTTAATATCTTGTAAGTTAGTAATAAGATTTAAGGTTTTATTTCATTATGTGCTTCAGAGTAAGTATTTCATTTTTTCTTGACACTATTTGATTGCCTTCAAACACTGATAACATTCTAGGCTTTTTCAAATTAGTATAATTTCTGTTATTAATAGCTTTTTTATTTGCTATTATTTATTTTAAAATCATTGATTTTTATTTTGGCACCAAAAAAATTTCCATATCTGAAGTACGTAGAGTAATTTAGGAAAATTTTCATTGTCTAGAATTGCTCAAGTTAAAACATCTAGTGGGATCTAGAAGTTTAAATTTCTGGAATGATACAGGAAGTCGATAACTGGCTAAGTTAGAAATGATTATATAAAATGTGGTTACCATCATGTGTCACTTAGTGATGGAGATACTGTCTGAATAGTGCACTGTTAGGTAATTTCATCATAGAATATCTTAGAATATAGTTACACAGACCTACATTATGTGACTAGATCATTCACTTGTTATGATCACTTGACACAATCAAGAGACACAACATGGGCTTGTGTGTATCTCAGCAGTTATCAAGCATAATGAGGTTTTTATTTGAAAAGTAATTTCTGGGACCGATATTAAAAGGAAGATTTTGTTAGAATTTTTAAAAAGTACTGTTTGGCCCAGCTCAGTGAATCTTAAGCACCTGTAAGCAGGCACAGGGGCCCTGGGTTCCATCCCTGGGCCTGCTGTGCTGGCCCCACCCCCAGGGCGCACTGAGATGGCAGTTGAGACTGGGCATGGTGGTGCATGCCTGTAATTCCAGCTCTCAGGAGGCTGTAAACAGGCAGATCACTATGATTCTGATATAGTATTCTCTGGGAGACTTGGAGATTTTTTTAATTCCTATTGGAGGAGAGAAACTTCAAATAGCACTTTATTTGTGCAAGACTTCCCTTCTAAAAATGTGTTTGTATGTTTTAGATCTCTGCTATGCATGTGTAAATATTTGTTTCTGTTCACACTGCTCTGAGACTTGGATTTTTCTACTTAGCATCAGCATATCAAATGCATCTTTCTATGGTAGTATATATCTTTACAGCAGTCATTAGAGTGCTATGAGTTTTATAAAAACTTTAAATTAGATTTGGGGATAGAGCTCAGTGTTAGAACTTTTGCCTACTATGTGCAAGGCCCTGGGTTCAGTACCCACCTCTGTGGTTGGTGAAGGGGTGGTATTGACACCATATTAGATATATGGTGATATTATATGGGAAGTTTATCTTTTAAAGTGAAAAGGAAGATGTATGAATGCAAATAAATCACTCAAGCTTATTTTTGGATTGGAATAGGAAGGTTTTGTTTCTTGTGCCTAGTTTACGTGCTGGCTTGCCATAGTATTCTGGAGAATTTTATCCCCTTGGTTTTGTTTGTTTTTTTCTCACATGTGTATAATCTGCACAAAAGCATTTCAATATACTTTAATAGAAAAAGCATATGTGTACCTATGTTTATAGTAGCACAATGTGTGATAGCAAAATCTTGGAAACAACCAAGATGTCCATCACATGAGGAATGGTTGAAAAAGATGTGGTATTTCTATATAATGGAGTATTATTCAGCGATTAAGAATGATAAGCTTGAAGCATTTATACTGAAGTGGATGCCACTTGAACATATACCTAGAAGTGAAATAAACCAGACACACATATGTAAATATCTTATAGTCTCCCTAGTATAAGAAGTGAAAAGCAGAAATACAAAAGGAAACGTACAACAACTATTAACAATTGAGTCAGATAAAGCAAAATGAATGGCATATGCTGCAGGATACTAATCAGCTTTTCTTCTGGATGGTTAACAACCTAAGTTCACAGATCAAAATTGGAGAAATAGAACAGCCACAAGGCCAGCCAACATTTTGGTCCTAGCCTTTCAAGGTCAGTGAAGACTCAGGTCATTGGAGAACCTGTACTGCAACATCATGAAACTCAGTTGAGCTCCAAATTTTCTATTCAAGGAGATTATGGAGCCACAGAGGAAAGAGATTGATGATCTATAGTGTGCCTGGGGAGAGTCACATGGAGAGAAAACTTTCTCTCAGGCTCTCACAGAGAGCAAACTGGTCAAGCATTGGCCATGACCCATCCACATGGATGACACAGACAAAGGATCTACAGAATAAGGTACAGGACTACAAGATAAACCCTGAGAGGACTTCACTGAAATCATAAGAAACATAAATTACATGTGTTGGTATATAGGTCTTGCTCTATCTTGGTCTTAACCATCCAGCAGAAAAGTATAAAAATGAAGTATACACCGTGGGGCCATAATAATAAGTTGAGCTGTAAATGGCTGTGGTCGACAGCTTCTTCGGTAACTCACTATTGTTATAGAATGCTGGACTGTGTTGGATTGTGTTGTCGAGTTCAGGCACCTAAGTTAGTTGAATGACAATGGAGTACCCATCTTTGACAGGTGTAGATGAAGGGGTATAGAAAGGAAGAATCATGTGTGTGTATGGACAGTACAGTTTGGATAGATAATGCCATGCTTCTACATAATTCTGTGAGGGGCAAGATTTGCACTGATGGTGGTTGGACAGGATATTATGTCGGCTTCTAGTACTATGGACAACCACTAGGAAAATAACAAGGTAGAAAGTATTAGTTATTGAATCTTTGATGTAATTCAGGTATAAAAAATAAGATATGCAAACAGCTACACTGTCTTAATTTACTGATAAGAGACATATGGTATAATAATGTCTGTAAGTATAATATCATGTATGCACCTTCTATGATACCAAAACATTATGAAAACAGTTTGCAATGTATTAATTTATCAAATCCATCTTGTCAAGGTATCTTAAAACTGTCTCATTGATATTTGTATTTCAATAAAATAAAAGTAAAAAAAAAATAGAAAAAGCAGCTATTACACCTCCTAAACACACATTTTTAATAAAAACTATTTCTTTATTAGGGTAAAAAATTTAGAGCTTTTATGCTGAAATTGATTGTTCAGTAACAGCATGATTTATTCTTTCTATTAGCTTACTGTATACAATAACAATGATAATGTATTCATAAGTGAATATTACCTCACTTTCACCTTTAATGACCTTTAATCGCTGAATAATACTCCATGTGCAGCAGCATGCCTAAGATTAATACCTCTTAGATTATAGAAGTCTAACTACATTTTTTGTTGAATGGAAAATTTAAAAAAAAAAAATAACTTATGGGTCAGGAAGATGGCTTCCCTGGCAACACAAGGGCCTGAGTTCAATCCCTGGTTCCACTAAAAAATAAAAATAAGAAAAAAATAACTTTTCATGTTTCTAGTTTTGTACTGTCACAATTATTTTTGTAATACTTAAGAGCTAGGTTATCTATGGTTTTTAAAATAAACTTAGGAAATATCTGGTTATCTCTTGTATTCATTGGCTTTGGAATGAGAAAGTAAAGTCCTTCTACTCTCGTAGTAGGAAAACTCTGCTATTACATATGGAGGAAATGTGTTCATTATAGACATATTACATGTCTTACAAAAATGTCCTTTAATAAGGTGTGGAAGCTTTTCATGGTTTACAGAAGAAACATAATTTTGATCATATTATTTCATGTAGCCAATGGAGGTAGAGTCCCATAAATTAACAAAAAATGAAAGTGACAGTTATTGAATTGTACATGTATCTGTTTTAGTATCATAAAATGGAGCCTGGAATATTATTTTAAAAAATCACCATTTTTATCAGATATATGAAAGAATTTAAATTTTTAATACATGCTTTGGATATAAATTAGAACTCCACAATTCGATTAAAATAAGTAAATGAATCCTTCTTACAAATTTTAAAACTTAGTTGTGTCGGGCATTATATCTTGCATAATTTTAGCCCATGAAAAGTAATACTTTCTTAAAAGACGTTCCTTAAATCTTAACTCTGTAAAGAAGTAAACAATACTCAGGAAATCTCAGTTCAGCTAATTATTAATACTTTTGGAGGGAGGAATAGTTCTACATAAGCACTTACTTTCATTAGCTTTACACAAAAAAGTAACTTTCAAGATGTTAGATTAACTTTGCCAGGTGTACATCATTCCTGCTGTTTCTGGATATTCAAATTTAAGTTAATGTATTCTGAACTCATTGACAGATGTGTGATGACATTTTGTGGCACTTGAAATACACAAAGTGCAGTATGTGCAGCAGTTTCTTTTTATAGTAGGACGTTGCATAGCTTATGAAGACAAGTATTTCAAAAACATTTGTTAGGCTATTTTATACTTACGTATTTTTTGAAATTAAGAGGAAAAATACTTTATAACATAAATGAGCCTTGTTTTCACCATAAAAACTAAAAAATTGCATTTAATTTAATTTTTTTCTTCTTTATAAGTGAATAATATTTATGTAAAACTTGAAACTGTTATATGAAAATAACACCTTTCAAGTTGGTTGAGTGTCATGCTTCATTGAACAGCTACCACATTGGGTGTGCAGTCAGGAAATGATAACCACATTCATGTTTGACTCATTGCAGTAAAACATTTAGCTTTTTAAACACAAACTAGTATTTAAAATGACTTTCACTGCTATAAACTTGGTCTTTTTTTGGGGGGGGTGGCAGAACTGGGCATTGAACTCAGGCCCTTGCGCTTGCCAGGGAAGTGATTATTCCATTGAGCCATCTCCCCAGCCCTTAAACTTGGTCTTTATTAGAGATAGATTTTTTTTTTTTCATAGGATAATGGAAGTTCTGGTCGAAAAATTAAATTTGAAAGCAAGTAAAATGCAATTTTTTAGTTTTTGTGGTGAAAACAAGCTCATTTATGTTATAAAGTATTTTTTCCTCTTAATATTAGATATTTCCAGTTGTTTTGCCACAGAATTTTGACACTGTGGTTGATTATATAACATGTGGGTCACCCTCAGCTAATGTTGAAAAAGACAGAAGTCTTGTGCTACAAACGTTTACTTTTTTTTGCAGAACCAGAATTGAACTCAGTCCTTTGTGCTTGCCAAGGAAGTGCTTATTCTACGGAGCCATCTCCCTGGCCTCGAAACCTTTAATTTTAATGTCTTTATTTCTTTCTTTAGCTAAGAATTTTAATGGAAAGAATTACTGATCATGAATTTTAATGGAATTACTGACCTGGAATCCTAGTACTGAAGCAGGCGGATCTCTAGGAGTCTAAGGCCAGCCTGGGTGACACAGTGATATGCTATCTAAAAAACAAAGGAGTCATTGGGAAAGGGGGACAGTTATTAGGTTTTTGTTTGTTTGTTTCCTGATTGTGCCATTTCTAATCCTAGAATTTTCAAAAGCTGCAGAAATCTTTTAGAAATAAATTGAATTTTTACTAAATTGTGTACCCAAATCTTTGTTGGGTTAGAGTTGATGTGTATAGAAATGTCTTTGCCAGCATACTATGTTTAAAATTACAATGAGAAAAACAAAATTGTGATGTTAAGGTTTTTTGCTCTTTTTTTTTTTCAGCATTGGTTTACTGAACTACCACCTGTGTTAACATTTGAATTGTCAAGATTTGAATTTAATCAGGCATTAGGAAGACCAGAAAAAATTCACAACAAACTAGAATTTCCCCAAGTTTTATATCTGGACAGGTATGGTATGATATGAAACACAATTTTTACAGCTAAGTAAGTGAATAATTACTGGGTTTACTGAAGAATTTTTCTTTAAGAATTTTTCTTAAAATTCTTAATCTTTACTCGTGTGTATATAATAGCACATAACAAAAATAATGAGGTTTTTTTTTTATTTGAAAAGTAATTGCTGGGATTGATATTACAAGGAAGATTTTGTTAGACTTTTTAAAAAGTGTTTTATCTTTTTTAAGTCTGATGTCTTGCTATAAATTTTCAAATGAATTTATTTTTTTTTGATGATGGCTGGACCTAACATTATATTATATGTATGTTATATATACAGCCAGGATATTTGTAATTTCTTTTTTCTCCTGACAGGTATATGCACAGAAACCGAGAAATAACAAGAATCAAAAGGGAAGAGATCAAGAGACTTAAAGATTACCTCACAGTTTTACAACAAAGACTAGAAAGGTATTTTAACTTTTATGACAACTATAGTAATTAATATATTTGGTGATTGTCTAGATTTTTAAAAATTTAAGTTTTCTTTTTCAGATTTATAATTATAGGACTAAAAATTCTGGCTTGATCTTCTTGTTCAATAATTTAGATTTTTGTTAGACTCGGCAAGTAATCTGTATTTGGCTATAGAAGATTATTTTAGTGTTTAAAATTACCTTATTGTCAACAAGTAATATCCAAGATGCTAAAATAAAAATAAAGTTAGATGAATCCAGTATTGAGTGTTAGACTGTTACTCATGAACCTTCTATTAAAGTAGTGGTAGCTGAATTTTTTTCTATGACAGAGGATGCTCCATAACAGCAACTTACAAGGGCTGTGACAGGAGTGAGGAGGGGTGGGGGGGATGTGTCTTGAGTGCGGACAGCGAGTGCCATCCCATCCTATGGAGCATGAGTGGGGCCATGTGTGAATATGATCTCATGGTTCTCATTTCTAATGAAGCCAAATTTTAATTTAATTTTAGTTTACAAATTAATAGTCTAAATTTTAATGCCAAAATATATCTTCTTTAACATTTTCATTCTTAAAAAAGATAAATCACTGTTCCTATTGAGAAGTAATGAAAGGTTAAATGTAGGAGGATGGTAAAAGTCACCACCATGATCATGAGACCAGGTGCCAGATTTAAGCATAAAAACTGTCTCTGGAGGTACTATGGTCAATTCCTTTCTTTCTGTTGAAGTTACAATTATATACATTTAATATTAATTAGGTGTGTTTGTTTTTTTTGTTTTTTTTTTTGCTTTGGAAAACATTTATTTCTTGAGTGTATATTTAATTTTACTGTTTTCATTTGAAAGGAGATGGGAATTTCATTGTTGAGAAAGAGTTTTTGAATTGTGTTTTATTTGAATTTTTTTTTTTTTTTTTTTTTTTTTGTGGAAGCAGGGGTTGAACTCAGGCACTTGCACTTGCCAGGCAAGTGCTTGTTCTACTGAGCTATCTCCCTGGCCCCTGTTTCAATTACTTTTAACAACTCATTGTGTGTTGTATGTATAAATAAAATCATTCATATATTTTGTTGTTAACAGATATTTAAGCTATGGTTCGGGTCCCAAACGATTCCCACTGGTAGATGTTCTGCAGTATGCATTGGAATTTGCTTCAAGTAAACCTGTTTGCACGTCTCCTATTGATGATATTGATGCAAGCTCCCAACCTGGTGGTTCCATACCGTCACAAACGTTACCAAGGTAAAAGTTTTCTCTATGGGAGAGACAGTTCTCTTACTATATAACATGATCATAATAATTGATTTTCTTAAGGAACTTTATAGAATGCATGGCATGGTTTAATTTAATTAAAAAGAATAAATTAGCTTAGAAGATTGTATGATTTCTTGTGAGCATTTTTATTTTATTTCAGTAGACTTTATGGTTTTTAAATAGAAATTGTCATAATATACTTTTCTATTCAGAATTATATGTCGGATTGTCCTGATGTGTTTCAGTTATGATCCATGAAAATAATACTTGTAAAATTTGTGTTGATGATATAATCTGGTAAGTATTACCAGAAGATCTTCATAATTTCAGCGTACATTAGAAAAGAAATGTAGTTAACCTGTTTTTACTCTGAATCCACAATTTCATCCTTTTAATAATTTAGTTCTTATATACAAAGCATTTTAACTAGATTAGTAGATCAAGCCTGTATTTCTTTTTAAACTTTTTTCTTTTGAATGCAGTGCAGTGTGTTTAGCACATACTTTGGTGCTTCAATTTGAAGGCTTAGTAACAGCTATTTTGTGCTTTGGAAATACAGCACAACAGAGCAGCAGGGAGCGCCTTCCTCAGAGCTGCCCAGCGCCTCTCCTGCTTCAGTTGCTGCCATCTTATCAAGGTCTGTAGTACATAAGCCATTCACTCAGTCTCGGATACCTCCAGATCTGCCCATGCATCCTGCACCGAGGCACATAACAGAAGAAGAACTTTCTGTACTGGAAAGCTGTTTACATCGCTGGAGGACAGAAATAGAAAATGACACAAGAGGTAAGAAGCTTCTCATATAGCTGCCATCACTGAAGATGGATATGTATGATATTAAAATTGAGAAGAAATCACTTTTGGATTTTATATTTTAATATTAAAGTTTTTTTCTAGGAAAGGTTTTATGCAAAATAAGCCAATCTGACTCCCATTTTTATGATCTTTATATCAGATTCACAAGGACCAAAAGGACATTACTTACCTGATTAATGACAGAGCAGGTGGCTGATTTTCTAGTTTAGTGTTCTAAATTTGTATCAAATTGGTATTTACAGCTTTTCCATTGGTGAGATTTCATACAGAGTTCGTACATATTAGTTTTGTAAGTCATTTAATGTTTGCACACTTAAGAAAGTCAAGTGACTAAAATTTTTCTTTAAGCTTAAGAATCAGAAGTACAAATCTTCCTTTGAGTCTACTCTAATACAGATTTTCCAGATATGGTGTATGAATTTAGTGCAAGTATAAAACTGCTTTTTACTGACTTACAGCACAATAAGAAGAGTTATGCCAATATTCTATGTGTTTTTTTGTGTTGTTTCCGTCTATTTCTTGAAAGAAATTCTTTATTTTCTGAAATTACCTCCTTCTTACTTCTCTGTTGCTGAAATGTAACCTTTTGCTTTTCATGAAATTATATTGTTATATTTGAGACAGATTTTATTGTTTTCCTTTCCTCAAAATATAATGTCCTATTACCCCTGATTTTATGCTAATTTTATTGATATCCAGAAAATAGTAGAGGAACTATTGTCTTTTCCACAAGGTTGAAATTAAACTAAAAAGCATTAGATTTTCTATAACCAGCTTCACTCTTTACATTCAATAAAAGAGTAAGTCATAGTAACTAAAAATTAGCCTTAGTAACTTATCAAAATTTTCCTAAGTATTTTCATCTGTAAGAAGTGTTTCTGTTGTTTTAGTCTGTTTCCTTTTCTTTAATGATAGTGGGGATTGAACCTGGGGCTTTCTCCGTGAGGTACATACCCAGCCCTTTATTTCTTTGAGACAAGGTCTCACTGAGCTATTACTAAGTTGCCTAGGCTGTTAGTTTTTGGATTTGTTCCCATTGATGATTGCAATAGATTGTTATTCACTTACATGCACATACAAGTTAATGTGAGGTAGTCATTTAATTTCAAGTTCTCTTACCAGGAAGTAAAGGGGTTTAGCTTTACTTTTCACTGAAATCTTTTGAATTAGTTTTCATGGCTGGAACAAAGTGATTGACATTTGAGTATTTAAATGAGAAAGATTTATTTAGGCCGATGGTTTTAAAGGTTTCCTTTCATGATTGCCTGGCTCCAGAGCAGAAATAGCAAGGCAGAAGGACTTTGTTAAAGAAAACTTTTCAGCCAGTTGGAGCCTGAAAAATAAAGAGGAAGGGGCTGAGGACAAGAATGTACCCTTCGGGGTCATACATGCCCAGTGACTCACTTCCTCCTGCTAGTCTCCACCTCCTATCAGCACCTTCAGCTATGAAATCGTCAGTGGGTTAATTGGCTGATGACTACAGTACCTGTGATCCATTCACCTTCCAAAGTCCTCACCTCTGAACACATGAGATTTTGGGAGCACATTAAATCTAATAATAGCACCTTCCTTTATGTATTCGTACAAGGTGAAATTTTTTTAGCCCTGTACATTTTCTAGATGAATCATATTTGTTTTGGTTTTTAGCTATTCATTTATGGCCTATTTTTTTGAAGAAGTCTATCTCATTTTACCCAGATTACAAATAGTAAGGTTTTTATACTACAGTCATTAATAACAGTTTATGTCATTAGATTTACAGGAAAGCATATCCAGAATCCATCGAACAATTGAACTAATGTACTCCGACAAATCCATGATCCAAGTAAGTAACATTTGGATCTGTCGATTATTATTAGAATATATGCATGTATTTTAACTTACTTTTATAATAACCAAGTTTTTGTTTCAGATTTTATTATAACAAATTTAGATAGATTTTATTATAGCAAAAATATAAGCAGTAGTGTAAAAATAAATTATATAATAATTTTTATAACAAATTTCTTCCAGGAATATTTTCCTCTGTACCTATTGTTTATTCATTTAATAATTTTAGAATAAAATTTATAACAAGTTTTAAGAACATATTAAATATATAATTATATGTAGATATTATTTAATGATACTAGATCTTGAGAAAAACCTCAAAGCTAAATTATATTTTAACCTTTGTTATATACTATATAGTCAATTTTATTAGCCACCAGTAATAATTATGATGACTAGGACAAATCATGTGTTCTACATAAAACCTTCATACTCTGGTTTCTCTTCAGATCGTATAAATCTTTTGCCTTTTGCTACATAAAACCTTCATGATAAATTTTTTCTTGAAGAAAAATAAGTAAGTTAACATATACATAATATATTCGAAAAGTTTTGAAAATCATCCCCTATTTACATATCTGTTTTATGTATCTTTACCCTATTTTATTTTTCTCCTCTAAAAATAATTTGTAATTTGATTTTTTCCCAAGTTCTTATCCCAGCCAGTTTTATCCTATTGCACTTCCATGTTTGTCCTCAATAGGTGGTTTGCAGATTTCTTGGAATGTGGATACATAATTACAGTGTAATTCCCTTTTCTTTCTACATTTAGGTTCCTTATCGTTTACATGCTGTTTTGGTTCATGAAGGCCAAGCAAATGCTGGACACTACTGGGCATATATTTTTGATCATCATGAAAGCAGGTGGATGAAGTACAATGATATTGCTGTGACAAAATCATCATGGGAAGAGCTAGTGAGGGATTCCTTTGGTGGTTATAGAAATGCCAGTGCTTACTGTTTAATGTATATAAATGATAAGGCACAATTCTTAATACAAGGTAAGACTGAAATTTTTAGGGTGGTATATATTTGTAAACACCTAGTACTTTTATGCGACTTTCTGAATCATGATTAGTACAGTGTACTTCATTTAGAGGAGATGGGTGTGACTGGTAAGTGGTTCAGGGTCACTGAAAATGAAAAAGTATAGAGTTGAGAAGTAATATGATCATAACTAATAAACTATTATAGTTATTAAGTGTAAATCTCACTTTTATCATTAGAAACCTTTTTATGAAAATATCCATACAACTTACATTTAATGGTTATACTTCTAAACTTATGAGTAAACATATATAATTGTTTATTCCTATTTTTAAAATACATTTTAATTTTTTACATTGTATTTTGTAGGGACTTAAAGTTTA
>PVKA01003524.1:8949-31534 GCA_004027165.1 Ctenomys sociabilis
CACGATGTATACTTCATTTTTATACTTTTCTGCTGGATGGTTAAGACCTAGATAGATCAAGACTTATATACCAACACATGAACTTTATATTTCCTATGTGGTCAGTGAAGTCCTCTCAGGGTTTATCTTGTAGTCCTGTACATTATTCTGTAGTTCCTTTGTCTGTGTCATCCATGTGGATGAGTCACGGCCAATGCTTCACCAGTTTGCTCTCTGTGAGAGCTTGAGAGAAAGTTTTCTCTTCCTGTGACTCTCCCCAGGCACACTACAGAACTTCAATCTCTTTCCTCTGTGGCTCCATAATCTCCTTGTTCAGAAAATTTGGAGCTCAACTGAGTTTCATGATGTTGCAGTACAGGTTCTCCTATGTCCTGAGTCTTCGCTGACCTTGAAAGGCTAGGGCCAAAATGTTGGCGGGCCTTGTGGCTCTTCCATTTCTCCAACTCAAATTTGTGAACTTAGGTTGTTAACCATCCAGAAGAAAAGCTGATTAGTATCCTGCATCATATGCCATTCATTTTACCTTATCTGACTCAATTGATTTTACTTGTTGTACGTTTCCTTTTGTATTTCTGCTTTTCGCTTGTTATACTAGGGAGACTATATGATATTTACACATGTGTGTCTGGTTTATTTCACTTATGAGTATATGTTCAAGTGGCATCCACTTCAGCATAAATGCTTCAAACTTATCATTCTTAATGGCTGAGTAATACTCCATTATATAGAAATACCACATCTTTTTCAACCATTCCTCATGTGATGGACATCTTAGTTGTTTCCAAGATTTTGCTATCACACATTGTGCTGCTATAAACATAGGTACACATATATCTCTATGATACAATGTATCCATATCCTTTGGGAAAAATCCCAGTAGGGGGATAGCTGGCTTGAATGGGATTTCTAGTCCTACTCTTTTGAGGAGTCTCCACACTGACCTCCACAATGGTTGTACCAGCCTACATTCCCAATAGCAGTGGAGAAGTGTTCCCTTTTCCCCACAACCTCTCCAACATTTGTTGTTGGTTGATTTCCTTATGATAGCCATTCTTTCTGGAATGAGATGGTATCTCAATGTTGTTTTAATTTGCATTTCACGAATGGCTAGCGATGTGGAGCATTTTTTCATATATTTATTGGCTTCTTTAATTTCGCCCTCTGAGAAGTGTGTATTCATCTCAGATGCCCATTTCTGAATTGGGTCTTTAAATTTGAGGGCCCTGTTAAATCTTAGTTCTTTATATATTCTAGACAGTAGTCCTCTGTCTGATTGCTTATTAGTTAATTTCTATTTTCTTAATGCACTCATGTATATTTTTTGATAAAAGTATTTGTTCAAATATTTGGCCCTGGAAAAAATTCCTGGTTTTGTTATTGCTGCTTTTTGAAAAATTCATGATGTACTCTGGATCAAGCTATTTGGGCATGTATATGATCAAGAGATATCTTTTTTGCCCTAGTGTGTGGCTTCTTTTGCATTCCTCTGACAGCCCTAAATTTTGATTAATTACAATTATCCATTTTTTTCTTGTATGTACTATATTTTTTGTGTTATATACAAGACATTATCCCAACCTAGGAATGTCACTATTTTGTCCTATATTCTTTACAGCTCAGCTCTGTCATTTTTTTTTTTTTTTGATTAGTTTTGTTTTGTTGAAAAGATTGTCCTCTCTCCACATAACTCCCCTTTGCATCTTTAAAAAACACAATTGAGTTTGTTGTTATACATCTACTTTGCATCCTATTTTGTTTGGTTGACTTGTGTGTTTATCCTTTGGCCCATATTACATTATCTTGATTTCTGTAACTTGAGATCAAGTGGTGTGAGTTTTCCAAACATATTTTTGGACTATGCCAGCTCTTTAGCCTTTCTGCATGGACTGACTCTGTCTTACACTTTAAGCTATAATCCGGGTTCCCTAGTGGATGCTAAAACCAAGGACTTTACCAAATCCAGTGTGTTTTTCTTTCTTTTTTATAGACACCTATTGCAAACTTTCTTGCCTAAGTCAGGAATAATAAGATATTAACAATAATGATATAGAGCAAGGTACTGCAGTAAAGTTCCATGCACGTAGTTTGTCTTCTGCCCTCTATCTGAGACTTGACAGAGTTGCTCTGTGACCAGCCAGCAGGCCCTGTGCACATGTGGGACAAAAGGTGGACTCTCACCCTGGACAAGACAGTGTGGATGGTGCAAGATTTCGTCATGGGACTCAGGATGGTGCATAGTTATAATTTATGAATTACTTATTTCTTGAATGTTCTATTAAATACTTTCAGTCTGCAGTTAATGGTAGATAACTGAAACCTCAGAAAAGAATCATAAATCAATTTGTCAACATGTACAAAAACCTGTTGGGATTTTCTTTATATTTCTATTGAATGTTTAGGTACCTGTGTGGAGAACTGTTATCTTACTACTTTTCCATGAAAACAAACTTAGGCCTTTGTTGAGATTCCTTTTATTTTAAAATCCAGGCCCATAGTTTTAGTATAAGATACTATTCTTACTACTTTGCATTACAGTAGACTATTTTATAAATAGCATAACTATAAAACTATAATATTAAATTGCTTTTGATAATGTACAGAAATTAAATTATATTGACATTTTAGTCAATAATAATGATTAATTCTAAGATTCTTTTTATAAATTGTTTAAGATTTTCTACATAGCTCATCATGTTATCTAAACAGAGTTTATTCTTTCCACTATATATGCCTTTCATTTCTTTTTCCTACAGATCATCCTGGCTAGGTCCTCTCGTTCTATGTAATGAAAAATGATGAGCAAGCCATGCCCCCAAGCCAGCCAAGAGAATAACTATTGTGATTTTTCCGACAACCGATCCATCCACACACGGCCCAGTGAGTGTGTGGGAGAACTGTCTGCCTTCACGTGCATTTCTGGCTGCCAGCACCATCTGGATGCCCCGCCCCCAAGACCTGGGAGCCAGCGAGACGTTCTGAGACACAAAGACAATCCATCCCAGCCCATCCCGCCCTGCAATTCCCTGGAGAACCTGTGCCCCTAAGCCTGTCCAGAGAGTGAGAAGTGTTTTGACTCTTCAAGCACCCAATCAAGGCACACCCAGACTGGTGAATGTATGGGAGAGCTTCTGCACTTCCTGGTGCTCCCTGGGGCAGGGACACAACAGAGGGGAACCACAGGATCACAGTTGTAGCAGAAGGCTTGCAGCAAAAAAGAACTAAACATAACAGATAGATACAGGCCAGGCATAACTAGATAATCTCAAACTGAATAGACTGACACCTGAATCTCATTATACACTAAGGCTGTAACTGCACCAAAGCTCTACAACAAAGGTCAGAGGTCAGGGCTATACAAAATAACAAAGACAAGTAGAAAAATGGAATCTCAGGCCTTGAGCCCACCACTAAGTGCAGAGGACTTAGCAGAAATTAATGATTAACAGAGGTAGAAGCAAAGAAACAATAGCAGAAACATATAGAAGAACTGAGAGCAGAATTAATGCCTGAAAAAAATTTTTTGAATACATAGCATCTGATGTAATAAATCAACTCCAGAAACATAAGGGGAAAACCAAATGGCCACCCAGAACAAGTGCACAGAACACATTCCAGCTGGAACATATCAATTAACAGCATCACAAGCAAGAAAACAACAGCAGAAAGGTAAAGAGAAATTCACAGCAGAAATAATTCCTGAAATAAAAAAGAAATCTTTAAAATCATAGCATCTGAAGTAGAGAATCAATTCCGGAAATATATAGATGAAACCCAATTTGGGAAAAAACTCTGTGGTAAAACAATTAATAGCTACATCTAAAGAAGATATTGAAAAAAAAAATTGAGGAGATCAGAAATATGACAGACTCCTGGAATGAACAATACAGGAAAAAACAGATTTCATGAAACAGAGTCAAAGAGATATAGAAGAACTTGAAATCTCAACCACGACTCTACAAAACTGTCTGAGACAAAGTGAAAACAGAGTTTCAGGTCTTGAAGATGCTGGTGCAGCTAGTGAACAGGTGAGAAAGGATCTCTTAAAAGCAATGAGGATGCAGAAAAAAATAACCCATCACCTGCAAGATGATGCCAAGATGAATAATGTGAGATAAAGAGTCAATACAAATGGTATAAAAACAATATGGGTGGAAGTAATAACAGAAAACTTCCTAAATATGAGGAAACAATCTAACATTCAGGTAATCAAAGCATACAGAATGCCAAATGACTTCAACACAACTAACTAAACACACACCTAGTCAAGATCCCAGAAATCCAACACAAGAATAATGTACACAGAGCTACTAGAGAGAAGAACCAGATCACATTCAAAGGAAAACCCAACAGAATTACAGCCAACTTCTCTAAACAAACCATGAAGAGAAAGAGAACATGGAGTAAAGTTCAGCTTCTATATGAAAACAAATTCAAACCCAGACTACTATAACCTGCAAAATTCTCTTTCAAGTTTGATAGAGAAGTGAAATACTTCCATTGAAAAGAGCAACTAAAGAATTTCATGATGACAAAGCCATCCATACACAGGGATTTTCTAGAGAGAGACCATAATGACCAGAACTCCACGAATGAGAATGGAAGGAACCCTCTAACAGGATAGACAATTAAACACAAGGATACAAAGGAGTAAACAACAGCAGGTAAATATCATGACAAACATAAGTCAACACATTTCAATTATAGCCATCAATGTAAAAGGACTCAATTCACCAATTAAGAGGAATAGACTGGTACAGTGGATTAGGAAACAAAATCCAATCATATGCTGTATATAAGAAACACACTTAACTCAAAAAGACATACATAGGCTCAAAGTCAAAGGATAGAAAACAATACTACATGCCCCAGCACATCAGAAAAAAAGCAGCATTATCAATTCTGTTCTCAAACAGTCTCAACTTCAAACCAAGAAGGATAAAATGAAACAAAGAAGGCCACTATATTTGGTCAGGGGAAAAATTCAAGAGGAAAAGGTAACACTCATAAATATCTATGCACCAAACAGAGGAGCACGCAACTATGTAAGACAAATCTTACTAGACATGAAAAACCCAATATCAACACCAAAATCTTAGCAGGAGACATTAACACCCCCTTATCTCAAAAAGATAGGTCAACCAGACAAAAAATTAGCAAGGAAGTAACAGCACTAAACCAGAGCTTCGAACAAATGGACCTGGTGGACATATACAGAGTGTTCCACCCAACCACAGTTGAATACACGTTTTTTCACCTGCAAACGGATGATATTCTAAAATAGACTGCATACTAGTCCATAGGTCATACATAAGTGTATGCAAGAAAACAGAAATTATTCCATGCATATTATCTGACCACAACGCAATGGAACTGGAAATAAATGACAAAAGAAACCAGAAAAATCTGCTAAATTCATTGAAATTAAACAACACACTACTCAGCAATCAAGAAATTCAATAATATCTACAATGTAATGAAAATTCAACCAAAACTTACCAGAATTTATGGGATGCGATGAAAGCACTTCTGAAAGTTCTCAAAGGGAAAATCATAAATAGAAACTCACACATTAAGAAAACAGAATGGAAACAAATAAATACCCTAATATTGTACCTCCAACATCTAGAAAAAGAACAAACTAAACCCAGAGCGCAAAGAGAAGAAATCATATAAATTAGAGCAGAAATTAATTCAACGGAGATGAAGAAAATAGTTCAAAAAATCTACAAATCAAAAAGTTGGTTCTTTGAAAGGCTAAATAAATTTGATAAGCTCCTAGCCAATCTCATCAAAAAGAGGAAAGAAAAAATTCAAATATAAGCAATAAGGAATAAAATGGGTGAAATCACCACAGACCCAGTGGAAATTCAGAAGATTATCAAAAGTTACTTCAAGAATCTTTACACTCGCAGAATAGAAGGCACAAAAGAAATGGACAGATTCCTCGAAAGGTAAAATTACCAAAACTGAACCAAAAAGATATAACAACTCTTAATAAGCCAATAACAGCCAATGACATATGAAACATAATAAAAAGACCGCTGACAAAAAAAGCCCAGGTCCTGATGAATTCTACAGCAAATTTATAGAAGATATAATCCCTACACTCCTCAAATTCTTCAGTGAAATTGAAAAGGAAGCAGTCCTCGCAAAATCATTTCTGGAGGCAAGTATTATACTGATTCCAAAAGCAGGGTAGGACACAACCAAAAAGGAGAACTACAGGCCAATCTCATTCAAGAACATGGATGCAAAAATCCTCCATAAAATCCTAGCAAACAGAATACAGCAAATCATCTACAGCATGAAGGTAGGATTCATACACCATGACCAGGTAGGATTCATTCCAGGGATGTAAGGATGGTTCAATATTTGAAAATCTATAAATGTAATACTCTACATTAATATACGAAAATCTAAAAACCACATGATCATCTCAATTGATGCAGAAAAAGCTCTTGACAAAGTCCAACACTCATTCATTTTCAAAACCCTATAGAAAATTGGAATAGATGGACTTTTCCTCAATTCGATAAAAGCCATCTATGACAACCCAATGGCTAATATAATTCTAAATGGGAAAAACTGAAATATTTTCCTATTACAAAAGGCACAAGACAAGAATGTACTTCATCACCCCTCTTATTCAATATAATTTTGGAATCATTTGCAACAGCCATTAGAAAAAAGGGAGAATTAAAAAGAATAAGAATAGGTAAAGAAGAAGTTAAATTATCACTACTTGAAGATGACATGAGACTTTACTTGGAAGGCCCAAAAAATTCCACCAAAAAGCTACTAGAATTGATACAGAAATTCAGTAGCTAGCAGGATGCAAAGTCAATACTCAAAAGTCAATAGCATTCCTCTACACAGATATAAACACATTGAGAATGAAACTATAGAAACAATACTTTTTACAATAGCACCAAGGAAAATGAAATTTTAGAATTCACTTAATCAAGGAAGTCAAAGATCTTTTCATAGAAAATTATAACACTCTAAGAAAAGAGATTATAAGATTTCAGAAAATGGAAAGATATTCTATCCTCCTAGATAGAAAGAACCAACATCGTGAAGGCAGACATACTCCCAAAATTGTTCTACAGATTTAATGCAATCCCTATCAAACTGCCACAAACATATTTTCCAGACCTGGAGAAATTTATTTGGAACCAGAAAAGACCTAGAATACCAAAGGCAATCCTGGCCAACAAAGACAAAATAGGAGGCATCAAAATTCCTGACTTGAAGTTATACTACAGAGCCAATGTGATAAAATCAACATGGTATTGGCAACGAAATAGACCTTAGGATCGATGGAATAGATTAGGAGGCGCAGAGGCCTTGGCAAATGCACTCAGCTGCATGATCTTTGACAAGGGAACAACAAGCTTACTGTTAGAAAGACAGCCTCTTTAACAAATGGTGTTGGAAAAACTAGCTTTCTACATGCTGATATCTAAAACTTGACCCAACCCTGTCACCATGCATTAAGCTAAAGTCAAAATGGATTAAAGATCCAAACATTAAAAGAGAAACACTCAATCTCCTGGAAGAGAAAGTAGGAGGAACTCTTGAAGACATAGGGGTAGGTAAAGAGTTCATGAACAAACATATATTTGCACAGGAAACACTTGAAAGAATTAATAACTGCGATCAACTCTTCTTGAGGAGTTTCTTCATATCAAAAAAAATTGTCAACAATGTGAAAAGACAACCCATAAATTTTGAAAAAATCCTAACTAATAAGCAATCAGACAAAAGTCTGCTCTCTAGAATATCTAAAGAACTAAGATATATTAGGACCCCCAACTTTAAAGACCCAATCCAGAAGTAGGCATCTAAGATGAATACACACTTCTCAGAGGACAAAATTACAGAAGCAAATAAATATTTGAAAAAATGCTCTACATCGCTAGCCATTCATGAAATACAAATTAAAATAACACTGAGATACCATCTCACTCCAGAAAGAATAGCTATCATAAGGAAATCAACCAACACAAATGTTGGATAGGTTGTGGGGAAAAGGGAACATTTCTCCACTGCTGGTGGGAATGTAAACTGGTACAATTGTGGAGATCAGTGTGGAGACTCCTCAAAAACAGTAGGACTGGAAATCACATTCAAACCAGCTATCCCCTACTGGGAATTTTCACAGAAAAACTGAAGACATCATATCATAGTGATATCTATGTACCTATGTGTATAGCAGCACAATTTGTGATAGCAAAATCTTGGAAAGAACCATGACACTCATCATATGAGGAATGGTTGAAAAATATGTGGTATTTCTATATAATGGATTATTATTCATCTATAAAGAATGATAAACTTGAAGCATTTATATTGAAGTGGATGCCACTTAAACATATACTAGTAAGTGAAATAAACCAGACACACATGAGCAAATATCATATAGTCTCCCTGGTGTAAGAAGACAAAAGAAGAAATGCAAATTGAAATGCACAACAACAAGTTAAAAGAATTTAGTCAGATAGTTAGGTCAAACTGAATGACATATGCTGCAGGGTAATAATCAGCTTCTAGATGGTTAACAACCTAAGTTCACAGATCAAATATTGGAGCAACAGAAGCGCTGCAAGTTCAGCAAACATTTTGGCCCTAGCCTTCCAAGGTCAGTGAAGACTCAGGACATAGGAAAAGCTGTACTCTGACATCATGGAACTCAGTTGTGCCCCACATTTTCTGATCAAGGAGATTATAGAGCCACAGAAGAGAATGATGACATATAGTGAACCTAGGGAGAGTCACATGGAGAGAAACCTTTCTCTCAGGCTCTCACAGTGAGTAAAATGGTCAAGCATTGGCCAAGACTCATCCACATGGGTGGCACTGACAAAGGATCTACAAAGTGAGGTACAGGGTTACAGGATTAACCATGAGGGGACTTGACTGACCTCATCAGATACAAAAGCTACATTTTTTGTTTTATAAATTTTGCTTTATCTCGGTCTTAACCATCCAGCAGAAATGTATAATAATGTGGTATAGAAAATAAAACCATGATTATAAGCTGAGCTGTAAATAGCTATAGTCAACAACTTCTTCAGGTAACTATTATTGTAGACTGCTGGGACTGAGTTTGATTGTGTTGCTGAGTTCAGGCACCTATAATGGTTGAATGACAATGGAGTGCCCATCTTTGACAGGTCTAAACAAAAAAGGGGGATACAAAGGAAGAACTATGCTGTTTGTATAAACAGTACAGTTAGGATAAATATGCCGTGCTTCTGCATAATTCTATGAGGAGCAAGATTTGCACTAATAGTGGTTGGACAGGATATTATGGTGGCTTCTAGTACTATGGACAACCACTAGGAAGATAACATGGTAGAAAGTATTAACTATTGAAACTGTACTATAATTCAGCTTTAAAATTAAGATAAGTATACAGCTACATTGTCTTAATTAATTGATTAGAGACATGTGCTCTAATAGTGTTTGTAAGTAGAATATCATGTCTGCACCTTGTGCAACAACAAACCAGTATGAAAACAATATGCAAAGTATTAATTATTGAATCTGTACTGTTAATTTGATTTGAAACTCTCATTGCTATTTATTCTTCAATAAAAAATAAAAATAAAAATAAATAAATGTTAATGTTAAACTTCTAAAAATAATTTGTTACAGATAATGACATAGCATTAAATTTGCACATGACACTCCCCATTGTTTCAGGCGCATGTAACCCATCGTTCTTGCCACTTTCCAAAGCATTTCTGCAAGTCCTCTTTTGTTAATCTCTTTATGAGGTATGATTGTTTTTTCCCGTTACCAGGGAATGAAGTCAGGACCATGTGCTTGCCAGGCAAGCACTTATTCCACTGAGCTATCTCTCTGTTCCTTGAAGTATGATTTGAAAACATAGTAAATATATATGGCTGCCAGGTGCCATCCCATGGAAAAGCAGGCCTGGTAAAAAATGATGGTGAATCCTCAGTTCCCTTGCTCACTAGGGCTGGAACAGTACAACTTCTGACTCTGTGCTCTTCCTTGAAGTGAAAATGACCACAAAGATTTGAATTCACTCAGAACCCCAAGTCAGCTGCAACAGCACCACAGAACACATTTATTAAAAAGGGATGCCAGAGGTGCTTCAGAAAGTAGCAAGAATATGGGATAAGTGTGTTTCAAGTGACAGGAAGTATTTTGAGGAGTATTCATGGCAATGTGCTTTTTATTGCAATGCATTTCAATAAAAAATTTAAATATTCACTAAATTTGCCAATTATACCTCATATAAAGCTGCCTACAAACTTTTTCTTTAGATTCCATTTATCAGAAAAGAAAGTTTCCTTCTATCTTAGTTCGCTGAGACCTTTTATCATGGATGGTAGTATAACCTACCGTTGAGTTATGTTGATTGGCTTCCAAGCATTGAGCTAGACTTGCATCTGCTCCCGACACAAACTACCCTTCCTTTTTCACATATTCTCAGAATGGATTTGTAACATGCTGTTCAGAATCTTTCAACCATGTTCACGTAGGATGTTGGGAGGAGCTACAGTGTGGGTCTTATGTGACCCCAAATCCCACACACTGAAGGCTTTTCCCCAGCCTGTGACACTTCAGACCACCATGACATCTTTAGGAGGTGGGGCTCAGCAGGAGTCCTCCTGCCCCAAGAAGACAAAGGCGGCTTCTTCCTGAGTTTGAATGCCTGTGTGAGCTGCACAGATGCCATGTTTAAGAGGAAAACTAACCTGGGTGATGTAATATTAGCTGTTCTTCAAGATTTTTTACTTTCTTCTCCAAGGTACTATCCAAGGTTTACTTTTCAGAAGATTAATAGTTGCTTTTTTTAGAATAGAAACTTAATTTCATTAGTCTATGTTTACAGTATGTGCTTCTCTTCTTGGAGGCAGGTTTTTGCATGTACATAACACATCTTCATTCTTTCTGTGGCCTCTCCTCTTCCCCTTCTGTCTCTGGGTCCCCTTCTCTTTTGAAAAGAAGCTATCTCCTTCTTCCTATTATCTTTTTTTTTTTAATTGCTTTTAGCTCTAACCACTGAGAGAGGAGCTTGGTGGGGGCGGGCCTTCATCTTGGTCAACAGTGGAGCTCCAAAAGCTGTCTGACAGCTAATAACTATTCTGTGCATAACTCACTTGTCCTTATTCCTCTTTCTTTGAGAAGACTTCTAAAATATTTTCACAAGCAGGGGTACTGACAACTTTATTAAATAAATGTTTCCTGTCAGTCTTCTTGGGACTCCTTTGCCTGCTGGGGACTTTGTTCTCCCATGTGTTACACTGACCCACTACTCTTTATTTTACTACTGCTTTCTATCACCTGCCATATTTGCTATGATTGTAAGTTTTGTGTGTCTGCTGCTACAGCTATAGCTGAGACTGGCCTTCTGCAGAGGCCCAGGTGTTAACCATGGCTCCACATCTGTGAGCCAAGATAACCCCCTCCCCGTTATAAGTTGATGGTCTCAGGTATTCTGTTGCAGCAACAGTAAGCTAACTCATTTGTATTTCTTCTCTGATGATTTTGTGGGCACAGAACATTGATCTCACCTTTTGAGCTCCAGTATAGTTTCTGGCAAAAAGTACTGATTGTGAAAAAATTTATATGACCTGTTTTTAAATTGCTTCTCATATTCTTACCCTAAAGGTTAGCATTTTTCCATCTTATGAAATAAATATACATGATTAAAGTACATCACATATATATCTCAGGGACTATCCTGCAGCCACACCCCACCATACTCCAGAACACCCCAGGGTAGCTGAAGAAGTTACACTGAGCCTGCTCCCTGTAGAGACAGGAAGGAGTAGAGAGGGCAGGTGTCTTTGTACTCTCCTCATGTCTTTGAGCAGAGGGATGAAACAGAACAGGAGGCAGTGAATGAGTTCTCAGGCTGCAGCAGGAGCATCTCAGTGTGCACTGACACTTTTACTTGCCCTTCGCATGAAGACTTCCTGGGGCTGGCCTTACTGACAATTTCTGGGTCTCTGATGTCGGATGCACCAGGCATGTGGTGGATCCAGGGTGCATAGCAATGCTCTCTGCATGGCTGTCATTTCTACCTTGCTGCAAAGCAAAGCCCTTGGAAATGCTCTTTAGTTTCAAGGCAGCAAAAGGCATTTCCAGTGTCTGTATGTTCTCAGAATGGTTTTATGTTAACTTTTAAAGACTTTCAGCTCTGGGGGTAAGGAGGGGGGTAATGTGGTAAGAGCTCTCATCGTGTGAAGGACTCATGTGTCTCACTTCTGCAGGTTCTTCCAGGCAGTGTTCACACTTTAAGGGCTCCTTTACCTTTTAGCCAGCAAAGTGTGCCTTCAGGAGTGTTATTCAAATGGAGGGTCACCTCTCACATTCACAGAGTTGCCATAGGTGGAACCTGGTGATCCCTAGACCACATAAACGTCCATCAGATGATTGAGAGGCACTAGGAAACAGGATCTGCTCTAAAGACGCCTGGGGCACTTCTCATTAGTAGGTCTAGTTCAGGTCCCCATCACCCAGAATTGGGCCACAGAAGCTGCAGGGCCTTGGTTTCCTGTGATCTGCTGCAGGGCAATCAGCTGAAGGACTCAAGGCATCTTCAGCCCTTACTTTTATTTTTTATTTTTTGGTGGTACTGGGGATTGCACCCAGGACTTCACACTCAACTACACCCCCAGTCCATTTTTTAAGTTTTTGAGTTGCAAGATAGCAGTCTCTCTATGCTGTTAAATTGCTGAAGCTGGGCTTAAACTTTTGATCCTCCTGCTGCAGGCTGCCAGAGAGCTAGGATTACAGGTGTGTTCACCATGCAGGGTGCCATGAGGTTTGATTACTAACCTGTTGCTGGCTTCTCCTCCCCATTTCATCCTGGACTCCCTAGACACCCCCAACACTGAGACTAGACCCTGCCTGAGACCTCAACTATAAAGGCTTGAGAATGAATGGCATGAGCTGGGCTGGGTGACCTCTTTAGTCAGTGGCTTTTGAGACTCTTCTTGCAGTAGTCTTTGGTACCTGAGTTCTTTAACTGCAAAGGTTCTGTCACACCCTCCCCTTGCAGGATGCTCAGGGCTCTTATTCTCAGCCAATTCTTTCCTCTCCTTCATATCTTCCTCTGTCTGGCCTCAATGGAAATAACACATCCCCAGTGCCTTCTCTTAGATGAAGGATACCATGAAGACTTCTGTTTGATTGCATCAATAGCTCAGACAAAAACGTCTAATTGCTAGCCTTGCCCCTTTCTAGAGGACCCCACCCACCCCAGAATGCACCCTGTCAGCTCTGAGGCCCTACTGGCTCATCTGTAAGGGAACTTCACTGAACTGTCCTAAAGACTAAGTCACATGGTGCAGAAAGAGCTTCGCACAGCAGCTATAATCATGCCTTTCTAGAGTTACCTTTCAGCAGCATCTGCCTCCTTCCTCCTGCATGGCTGGTTGGTTCCCAGCACTCTTCAGACTTCCTTTCACACATGTGGATGAATCATGGGCACAGGCAGAGCCAGTACTAGCAATGTGCACTGATCTGGGGTCAGTGGTGCTCTGTCTCCTGGAATAAGGTGATGCATAGAAAGTTAATGTGTAGTAGGGCAGTAAAGTGCCTCCTATATTGTGCAGCAAGAAGTCATCACAGTGTGTCAGGGGCAGGTTTACATTTAGTGGTCAGGGTAGGCTTCAAATTGAGAAGATCTGAGTTAAATTCTCAAAGGTGGCAGATTTTAGGAGAAATGTGGTGAGTTTTGGGAAAATAGGAGAAGACTGATATGGCATAAGATATGGACATATTCAGAAGACTGAGCAAAAAGCATTCTGATCTTACTTGTGGAGGTGATACTGGAAGGGTGGAGCATGACAGCTCTTAAGGTCTCCAGTGCCAGGGACCACACTTATTCTGGAGAGTGGGCTGCCCCAGGGAGTTCAGACAGGACAGCAGTTGATGATGGGATGAAGGGTGGAGCAAAGGGATTCAGAAGTGCCTGGGTCAGGGTTCACAAGTCAAGAGGCACTGTTCTTGCACAGGTGAGATGCAGCTACACATGTGAGTGCAAAGCAGAGGACAGTTCTAGAAGCATCAGGAGGCATGGATGGAAGCTGGCTGCCAACAGGGGTGGGGGATTCACCCTGCCTGTCACAAGTCACTTCATCCCCAGTGGGAAAAAACATGACACACACAACTTACAGTGGAAGAGCTTATTTTGTTTATGGTTTTGGTACCTGGTGAGCTGCCTTTCCTCCTGCATGGCTGAGCTCTTTAACTGCAAAGGGGCAAGTTAAATATGGAGTGTCCTCCAGAGACTGATGATCACAGGCTGAATCACTGCTCCCAGGCTGCAAACTGGGCAGCTCTCCACCATGCGTTTCCAGGTGGAGGAGAGCTGCCCAGTTTGCAGGCTGGGAGCAGAGAGCAGGGAAACCACCCAGACAGAGAGGGCTAAGGACGGGATGCACCTTCCAAGACACAGCCCGGGGACTCACTTCTCCAGCCGGGTGCACTTTTAGCAGCTCATTCTGTCCTCTCTGGGCTGGCCTTCTGAGCTGCACTGCTCTGCAAATCCAGCCTGTGATCATCAGTCTCTGGAGGACACTCATATTTAACCTGTGACTCTGATGTCTGGCTTGTGATTAACAGGAAAGAGAAGTGATGGTTATTTCCATTTTACTGACTGAAACCCCAAGGCATCACAGACTTGGCTATGAATGTTAAAATTGTTTCAGTCAGTGAAAACAAAGGCTCTTTCATTCATCCTTCTTGGTGCAGGTGTCCAACTGCTGCCACCCTAGACTGACCAGCATCCACTTTAAGCCTCTCTATCCCACTATTTTCACACTTGCTGAAGATATATAATCACGGGTTACTAGGACCTGGAAACCATGGCTACACCCCATAGCTCCCATCAGGCCTCAGCTCTGCCTCTGACAGCAGCCCCCATGTCCCGTACTCTCAAGCCTTGTCCCTGGCAGGCAGCACAACTGCATTTCCTGGACTTTACCCTCGAGAATCCCATTTTGACCTTTTTCTTTCACAGCCTCTTTATTCTCCTGACCCTGTGAAAATCTTATAGGCTGTAGGAGAGTTGCCAGACTGGTCTAAGGGCCATGGTGGCCCTCTCAGGCTTGGTTTAAAATAAACCTCCTTTGTGTCAGTCCCTGGGTCCAAAGGAGGGTGTCACTAGATCCCTAAATGGGATGGACCACCACAGAATCCTCACAGCACTGGCAGTGGCTGAGCTTCAAGATTTCCCTCACTGAGTTCACTTCTCGATGTGAAAACTGGCTAAGTCTCTGATCATCTGCTCCCTTATGACACATACTTAGATCAAGAGCTCACACTTTTCTCCAATGACATAGGGCAGAGTGTGGGAAGCTGGGTGGAGTGGGATTGCATCCTAGCCTGGGTGGATGATCCAGGAGCTTGGGTTTGCTATCCAGGCTTCCTGTAACCACTATCTATGTCATGGCCCAGCAGCCACACGCAGACATTCCAACGGGGGCAGTGGGTCAGCCGTCTATCATCTCCACACTGCCTTCTTTATCTAGCCCCTTCTCACCACCCCTGCCCTTCTGCTCTCCTGGCTTCAGGTGGAGGAAAAGCAATAAAACCAATGACCTACTGGCCTTTGCCTGTGTTTGCCACTTCATTTTCTGCCTTTCTCTCTCAAGGAAAAATCATCTGCCACAAGAACAGGAAATAAAAACCAAAAGCAAAAATATTTAAATTAAAGAGGGGGCTGGGAACATAGCTCAGTGGAATAAATGCTTGCCTGGCAAGTGCATGGTCCTGAGTTTGACCCCTGGTACCACCAAAAATAAATAAATAAATAAATAAATAAATAAATAAATAAAATAAATAGAAATGAAATTAAAGAGAATCAGGGATAGTTCATTATTTCTCGTGCAGTGATGTGTATAGAGAATGTCAGCTCTCTTGCTGTGCTTGGATCCATTTCCAGCTAGAAGCAGTCGCTTCTCGTTTTGCTTTGCTTTGCCCTCGCTGGTGAGAAGCCAGGACTCTGGGGCCTGGGCTCATTGGCCTCCCTGCCTGCTTTCTGGATGCCATGCCCCTGGGGTAAATACACAGCTGTTGTAACCCCAGATGTTGCATCCAACACGGTGGCTAGCCATTGCAACATCCACTCAGTTAATGTGGCCTGACTGTGTGCCGATTCTGGTTCCAGCACTGCTGCATTTTAAAATTCAAGATATAAATTAGCCTTTATGCAAGAAACAGCACCAGAGACAGGTCCCCCATGTTGGCACAGCAAAATATGGAAGAGACCCCTGTAGGTGGCAGAGAAGTCCCAAACATGAGAAAACTGTGGAGTAGTGGGCAGAGGCGCGCGGCGATGGCACTGCTCAGTGGGTGCCCATCTACACTGCTAGACCTGGCTGCGGTCTCAGCAAGGGCAACTGGCACGCTGCTGCCTTTTCCTTATGCACATTACCATTTTGTTCTTCAGAAAGTTACTTTGAGGGGTCTAGAGAGACAGCTCAGTGGTCTAAGCGCCTTCCTGGCAAGCACAAGGACCCGGCTCAGTCCCTGGTGCCGCATATACTGCTGGCCCTGAACTCCGCGTGCACTGTGCCATCCGCTGAAACCAGGCATGGTGGCACATCCCTGTAATCCAAGAGCCAGGGAGGCTGAGACAGAAAGATCACTACGAGACAGGAAGATCATCCCTGTAACAAATAAGGAAATAAATAAACAAACAAAACATTGCTCTGAGGAAGATCTCTTCAACATCTCTTTTCAATGAAGAAATTTAAAAATGTTCAGTACATTGCTCCATTACTAAAGTAATGCCTCAGTGATTCAAACCAGTCTTAATTCACAAAGTAAGCATCTGATATAGTGTTGGATATTACAGAAGATATCACTTGGGGATGGATTCAACTGTGCAGTGGAGACAACAAAGGGTGACAGAGCCCTACAGGGCCCACCCTATCCTTAAACCTTCCCCTTTTTTCTGTTTTGTGTTATTTTCCACTTGTTCCTTCATGAGATATTTACTGATGACCTACTATGTGTTACACGCCAACATGGGTGGAAAGGAGGGACAGGTAAGGCATATATCCTGAGTTTAAGAAGCTCACAGCCCAGTATGAGACTCTCAAGATAAAGAGGTAATTTGATGATTACCAAACAGTGTAACTTCTTGAGTCACAGGGACATGATAAGGACCAACTCCCAGGAAGAGGCGACTATGGGCTGGGAGAGAATGGGGTGGGCTCAAGAGGAGCAGGGAGGACCTCAACTGGAAACAGAGGAAGCCATTCACTGTTATAAAGGGGAGCAGCAGGACACTGTGGAGGAGGCAGGACAGAGTCCTGGGGGAGGGAGACAGGTGGGAAGGATAGGAGAGATGGCAGGGATGGTGCTGGACCCTGGTGTCCTGACCACTAGAAAATCAATAAACTGTGACCTGTGTCCTTGAGTACACTCTGATTTTTCCCCACTTTTTAAATTAAATCACAGATAACCCAACATCCTAAAACTCAGTGGGTAATTTGAGGAAATGTTTTGGGACAGAAGTTCCAACCTCAAACTTTGCACTATTTGAACAGTAAAGTTCAAAAGAAATCCACCAGATGGCACTACGTGTACTTAAAAAGGACATTCCAAAAGACAGTACATGGTGAATGTGTAACAGCGTACTGTGGTGTCTCCAGTTTAGTACCTAGTGAGACAGTGGGTGCAGCTTCAGTCTTCTGCATGTAAGTGGCCAGTTTTCCCAGCACTTTTTAATAACCAGGTGATCTTCCTCAGGGTATAATTTTGGCCCCTTTGACAGAGATCAAATTGCTGAACACACTTGAGGGTTCCCTGCATCCTCTCTTCTATTCCATCAATCCATAAGTCTGTTTCTGTGCTTTCTCTAACTCTTTCAGGAATATATCTAAAAGGGAAATAGATCAAGTGGAATTTCTAGTTTTAGTTTTTTGAGGAGTCTCCGTACTTATTTCACAGTGACTGTATCAGCCTACCCTCCCACCAACAATTCAAAAGGGTTCCCTTCCCCCCACAGCCTGGCCATCATTTCTCATTGGTTGATCTCTTGGTGATGGCCATTCTTTCTTGGGCAAGATGGAATCTCAGTGTTGTTTACACTTAAATTTCTTTAATGATCAATTTCTTTAATGGCCTATTTGTACTTCTTCTGAGAGTGGCTATTCATTATATTTACCCATTTTCTATTGGGTCATTTAATTTTTTGAGCATTTGATTTAGTCTAGATATTAGTCCCCTGTCTGAGAAATAGCTGGCAAAAATTTCCCATTCTGCAGTTTGTTTCAGTCTTTTGATGGTTTCCTTTGCTGTGCAAAAGCCAATATCATCCCATTTGCTGATTCTTGCTACTATTTCTTGTGTTCTTTTCGGAAAGTACTTGCCTATGCCTTCATCTTCAAAGTTTTACCTAATCTGTTTTCCAACAGCAAATTGTTTTTATTTTGACACTCAGGTTTTGATTTATTTTTTACTTCATTTAGCACAGTGATACCTGAATAGCTCCAATCTTAAATATTCCATTTCTCTAACTGCAAAGTTTGGAAAAAATCTGCTCAGCATTGGTAACTTTGCTCAATAGTCAAACTGAAAATCCACCTTGAAAGAAACCTGTGTGGGCCAAGAAACAGTCTTGCATGGCATCTTGCCAGGGACACAAAGGAGAGACTATTCAGTCTAAGTGCCACTCCCACCCAGACCACACATAGTGCTCATGTTAGGGCATTAAAACATCCATTGCTATGTATTTTTGTGTGCCTTGTTTGCATAAAATTTCAGAACTTCCCCAAAGCTGGAACATAAAGTTTAAGAGAAGTTAGTGATAGCAACAGTAGAGTGAAGAGGAAGACTGAGAAGTGTGATCAAGTTGGAAGAAGGGGATCATTGCAAAATTTATTAATGTTCTGGAAAAATGCATTTATAAGTGTGATTTTTTGGGCCTCAGAACCAGTAAATTGGTTTTCCATTATTATTATTATTATTAATTTTTTTGTGCTTGCCAGGCAAGTGCTTATTCTATTGAGCTGTCTCCCTGAGCCTCCTATTATTTCTTATGGAAAAAATATGTTCAGTTATTGAACTGTTCAGTGTCTGAACATTAGCTTGGAACATTTTGAGCTTGACATCTGAGGTGTCACTGCATACACTGAGATACACACATACCTATGTTTACAGAAATTCAATTCATAGTGGCTAAATCTCGGAAGCAGCCTGTATGTCCATCATATAAATACATAGGGCAAATGCAATATTTATACCCAGTGAAGCACTACTCTGCCTACAGAAGGATAAGTTTGAATCATTATTGGGAAAAATGCACTTTGAGATCATAGTATCAAGTGAAATAAATCAAACATACAAGCTTAAATATCAATGGTCTTTCACATGAGAAATCCAAAATATAAAGAGCAAAATAAAAATAACAGGAAATGAAGAAGTGTCCCTTAAAATTGGGAAGGAGATCAAGAGATGGGGAGAAGAGAGGGAAAAGGGGTAGAAAGCCATGAAAATGAGCTATGGCTGTGCACCAGTTCCACACAGGAGTGTAATCAGCATATACTGCAATGTAGTAATAAAAATAGTACAAAAAAGAGCCAGGCGTGATGGTGCATGCCTGTAATCCCAGCACTTGGGAGGCTGAGGCAGGAGGATTGTTGTGAGTTCGAGACCAGCCTGAGCTACAAAGTGAGCTTAAGGACAGCCAGTGAGACCCTGTCTCAAAAAGACAAAAAAAAAAAAAAAAAATAGTACAAAAATAGAAACTGGAGAAAAAGTTTCTTATAACAAAAGACACATACCATTAATTTCTCTTTGATCAAAAATATGGTACAGGCTGCTGAGTGAAAGGCAGGCCATGGAAGCACCATGGTGGGTCCTCACTCACATTGTTCACAGGATCTGAAGTCATGCGGCTTGCAGCTCCTCCCCAGAGCCAAAATGACCACACAGGGATATCCTCTGAACTGACTCAGGACATGCAGATGGTCTAGACAGTGTAACTAAGACCCTCATAAGAGAGAAACCCAAAGATGCCTCAGAAGCAGCCAGGGTGGTGGGGATGAAGGCAGGCGGAGGATTTTGAGAGGGGCTCATGGCAAGAGGTCTTTTACTGTAATTAAGAGAAACCTAAACATTCATCATCTACTTTTCTTTGGTGGAACCAGGGATTGAACTCAGGCCCTTGCACTTGCCAGGGAAGCACTTACTCCACTGAGCCATCCCCCTGGCTCCTCATCATCTACTTTGTTGACACGTTAAACACTGTCACTTTTTCAGGGATTATTCTCTTCTATCTATATTGAATATATTAAACCAGTTTCTATAATACTAAATCATTTAGTTAAATATGTGGAATGAAACAGAGTCATTATCCAAAATAAGATGGTCTTTCTAGATGTTCATTCGAATGTCTGTGTTGGCTGGAGTGATTTTTGTGAACAGTGCTTGGCACTTCATAGATATGCACACTGTGCTGTGTTTGCGTGCCTGTCCTCTACTGTGGTAGAGAACTTCTCTCCACCCCAGGCCTGGGAATGCAGTTAAGACAATAGCTCATGGGTAGACGGGTGCTCTCCTGACAAAGACCACTGAGCTGTGGACTTAGAAAAATTCCTGGGGCACAGAAGGGACCTGAGTAAGGTTGTAAAATGAATAATTTTTTGGTGCCACCATATCTAGGCGGTCAGGCGGACTCTTGTAAGCTAAGACAGGTGACAGCTATTAAGTTAGAGGTGGTCAGCTGGTCATGGTGGTGCACGCTGGTAATCCCAACACTCTAGGAGGCTTGGACAGAAGGATTGGAAGTTCAATTCCTCATACCCAGTATAATGACTTACCCAGATTCTGTCTCAAAACTTAAAAAAATATAAGTGAGCTGGATGGAGCTGGGTGCAAGAGCACTGTGTTCGATCCTCAGTACTGCAAAAACACAAATAAAATCACAGAGGCAAGGGGGGGGGGTGAGGAAGCCTGCTGGCAAGCACAGGCAAGCTCTCGGTTTACACAGTGAGGTGCTCCAGAGTGAGGGACCCATCCCAGAAGTACCCAGCTTTGGATAGAAGAGACCAGGCTCACATGTCACACTGTCTGGCCAGTGACTGCCTAGAACAATGGGCCTGGCTGGGCTTCCATCGCGTGGCTCATGGAGTCTGTGCCTCAAGAGCACATTCTTGCTCAGCAGAAGGTTCTAGAGTTAGGGCCCTTTTGTGGCCACCACTCCATCCAAGCTAAAGAGGTAACCTTAGTGTGTGCAATCTCATTCATATCTCTCAGCCCCAGCCAATGAAGCACTGTTGGTAGGTTCTTGCTTTTCCAGTAGTCACAGAGTTGCACTGGTCAAAGAGGTAACTCCTAGATCCTTGGAAGTGGATCAACCCAGTACAATCTGCTTCACCCGGATATTGTCATCATCTATATGTGGGTCATGGAGCTTGTGGATGGCATGTCAGTGGAAGGGCATTATGTCTTTGTGGTTACAGATACAAGTGGATTGCCATCTCAGTGAGCAAAGGAAGGAAAACAATTCCCATGAAAAACTTTTAACATAATTCAAAGACTAATATAATGATATTTGGCCTGCTGCATTATTGACACATCTCAACACTTGTACCAGTACCCAATTTGAAGTTGATAGTGGTTGCAGACTGTATTAAACAGACCACATGGGTAGTATTCTATAATGCACACAAGTTTTGGCCCTGTTTGAGCCTCATAATTATGTAAAGCAGATATTAGAGTTAGTTTACAGGTGGAGGAACATTCTGAGAGTACAGTAATTGCACAAGAGAAGCACGGATAGCCAATGCATTCCACTTCATTGTCCTGTAGACCTTGCTTCTTACGTGGCACACCTCCCTGTGACCCCTCACACTTAGGGAAAAGAGCCTGATGTGCATGCACTTAGCTGAGCCATCGTGGGCTGTCTTGTGGTTCTGGGTACCTTGACTGCCGTGTGTTGCTCCACCTGCCACTCTCTGCCCCTGGAATGATGCATCCTATGTATTACGTCACCCCCCACCTTCCCATGAGGGTGAAGATCAGCAGCTGAGATAGCACATTCTGCTCAAGTGTTCCTTTTTGCCTCAGCAGCAAGAACAGTGATTGTCACCCACCAGCTTCTGAGTTCCTGAGAACCCTTAAAACCAGGCATCTTTAAGGAAATATGGCCAGATGTTTGCACACTGTGCCTCTCCAGCTGGATGAGGATGAATGCTGACTAGCACGAGGATACACACAGATACTAGTTATTAATTCAACTCTATTTCAAAGAAAAGCAGCAGTGTTTCCTATTGCATATAACAGTTTTAAAAATTGTTTCTCAATTATGTGTGAAGGTGTATCTTGTATTTTTAAAATTTAAATATAGGAAGAAATGATAAAGCAGTAATTCTATATAAGTTGAAACAGGATAACAGATTTGGAGTTCTAATAATGTACTGTCAAAGACTGGTTAAAAATTAAAACACATTAAATTTCTATTTTCCCAATTATGATAGGACATGGGGGTTTGACATACAAAGGCCACTGAATACACCTATGGGTTGGGTAATGAAAACAGAGTTCTCAGCACATGGAGGGAGACTTTGCGTCCTTGTCCTTT